>MU686731.1:12642-76461 GCA_026770625.1 Nicotiana glauca
TCGAATCTAGTCAAAATCACAACGAATACATAAATATGGGTTAAAGAAACATAACCCAATCAAAAATACTCGAAAAGTATTAAAATTCACGAAGTTGGTAAAACCCGAGCCCCAGGCCCACTTCTCGAAAAATTCTGAAAATCACACCAACGGATTCCTCATCTCGCCACGAGTCTGTACATATAAAGTTTATCGAAATCGGAGTCCATTTGACCCCTCAAATCCCAAATTTTACACTTTCTTAGGTTTCAAGCCCTAACCTCCATTTTTAGCCCTTAAATCCTTGGCTTTTTAGTGTTTAATCTATTTTTTTACACCATAATAACATAATTCGAGTCTAAGAACTCTTACCTGATGAAATCCCATGAATTCTCCTCAAAATCGCCCACAAATCGCCTCTTCCCGAAGTCTAAAAATATGTTTCTAACTCTGAAAGTCGCGAACACTGTTTCATTAAAACTTCATTGATTTTTGCTTCTGCGACAGCCCAACCACTTCTGCGGTTGTCGCTTCTGCAGCTAATAAAACGCTTCTGCGGTTTTCCTTTAAGTTGCCAGGACCCTTCTGCGGTCCATAACCGCTTCTGCGGTGATCGTTTTTGCGGAACCCCATCCGCATATGCGAAAAGGCCAACCTCCTCCATGCCCGCTTCTGCAATCACCCCAACAGCATTTGCGGAACCGCTTATGCGGCCCCCTTTCCGCACATGCAGAAATACCAGAACCAGCAAAATACCAGGCCTGCAACAAACTCCAAAACTCCCGTTTAACCACCCGAAATCACCCCGAGGCCCCCGGGCCTCAACCAAAAGCACCAACACATCCCAACACCTTATTCAAACTTGCTCGTAACATAATAACACTATCACCAACATCAAAATTTATTGAATTACCACGGATTCAAGCCTAAGTTAAACTAAAACTTTCGAAATGCGCATTCAATCAAAAATCCGACCAAACAATGTCTGAATGACCTGAAAATTTGCAGACATATCCAAAATCACCTAACGAAGCTACTGAATTCTGACCCTCGGAACAAAATCTCACCTATCAACCGGAATTCGCCAAAATCCAACCTTAGCCAATTCAAGCCTAATTCTACACCGGACCTCCAAATTGAATTCCGATTGCGCTCCTAAGTCAAAAATCATCCCCTGAAACTAGTAGAATCATCGTAAATCCATTCCGAGCCTTCTAACTCATAAGTCAACATTCGGTTGACTTTTTCCAAACTAACCTTCTCATAAAGAGACTTATTGTCTCATTTCTAACCGAACTCTATCCGAATTACTTACAATTTTTCAAACACATATAATGAAGCATATAAAAGCATAAAATGGGGAAAACGGGGCGGTAACTCCCGTAACGACGGGTCGGGTCATTACAAGCGTGGTTGTGATACTTAATTTTAAATTAGTTTTAAATATAAACATTCGTATTCAAATGTTTTTCCTTTAATAAAATTGAGGTATGCCATCCAATCACCTAGTCTATGCCCCTCACATAAATATCCTAACTAATGTAGAAAATGCCTTGAAACTTTCTTAGTTTGCTTTAGGCGCGTTAATTAAATAAATTGTCATAGCTACGGGTACGATTCCCGTTACATAGTTGTGATGCTTTAGTTTCTAAAATCCGGGGGTACATTTATGTGACCTGGCCACACTTTAATCTTGTTAATAAAATAAATATGTTGTGGATCATAGGTACGGTTCTCGTGACGTGATTCACAACGTGTAATCAAATAGTTGGTTGTATAACAGTTACAGATTATTAAAAGCGGTTTAAAAGGTAAAATGCACATAGGTTTGAAACAATGTTTTATTAATCAGATAATTAGTCCAATGTTAATAGTTGAGCGACCGTGCTAGAACCATGAAACCCGGGAATGCCTGACACCTTCTCCCGGGTTAATAGAATTCCTTAGCCGGATTTCTGTGTTCGCAGACCATAAATAAGAGCCAGGTTCCTCAATTTGGAATTTTAAACCGGTGATTTGGGACACCATAAACTATCCCAAGTGGTAACTCTAAATAAATAAATAATCCCGTTTCAATTGTCGCTTAATTGGAAAAACTTCCTTATACCCCTTCCGGGGGTGGTAAAAAGGAGGTGTGATAGCTCTGACAACTCTGCTGGGGATAAAGAACCCAGAATCTCTGGTTCATGGTTCAAGAATTAGAGCTTAGAATAATTATTATATTTGGCTTTTATTTATTATCTGATTTGCATTACATGTTTGGGCCTAATGTGCTAATTGCCGCTTTTTACTGCTTTGATATTATTTGAACTGTATATAAACTGCTACGAACCCCTTCTTTTTTCATCTTCGGGGAAGTGCACGCTGGCGTGACTTCTTTTCTGTTAGTGTCTTACCTTAAATTAGAAAGAGGCTCGAACAAGTTACAAAGTCGGATGGCCTTTTGGTTCCTGGTACGTAGCCCCCCCGGCTCGAGTTGTCCGCTCGGGTATACAAGTCTAGAACAACATACCCAGGTTTTTGACCTTAGAGTAACTCAGCCTCATGCCGGATCCCTAGTAGGAACACTTGTTTGCATCATGTGCATTTGACTTTGGGGACTCAATACAGGGGTTGAGTCCGTCTAGGACAGGTATAGCCTAAAAATAAAAGACCATCCTGATACATCCTATGTGCTATATTTTGTAATTTTCAAGGGTAAAAGGGTTATTAGATAGACCAATAAGGTTTGAGGATAAATGAGAAAAAGAGGGTGAAGTGTAATAAAGCAAGTAGGATCCAGTTATAATTTTCTTTCACGCTTTTTCAAGAAAAGACCAAAAAATGAAAATGAAAAAAAAATCCAAAAAGATTTTGCACTTTCTCATTATTTTTTCAAAAAAAAAAAAAATCAAAAAAAAGCGAAAAATAAAATCCAAAAAGAGTTTACATGTTGCATCATTTTTCAAAACAAAATATAAAAAATATATTTTCTCTAAATTAGTTATTTTTTTATATTATCTGTCGCCCGTATCCAATCTGTCCAAACTACGCATACCTAATTCTCGTCTTTCGGGGCGTGATACATAGGCAACCCACATAGGGTCCGGGTCTTCCTAGTGAGTCTTACGTTCTTGTCTTCGCGGGCTCTTAGCCAAATCTTGCATTTTTAACCACTTTTAGCCACATAGGTTAATTTTAGAAAAATAGTCACATTCATGTCTTGCATGTGTCCGACAGGGAGGGTTATTGTCTCACATAGCTTTTTAGGTCTTTAACTTTATTTGGTCTTAATTTTCTCATACAGGTGTGGATCTACTTACCGGAGTTTGAGCATGACAAACGCCCCGGGACCATCCAGTCAGGATCACTCATTTAGGAGTTTGCTTAAGGAGATTTTTTTTATTTTTATTTTATTTATTTATTTAAATTTGTTTTTTTTCCTATGTTGTCTTTTACCTTCTAGTTTTGTACAATAATGTCGAATATTTTATTATCATATTTCCTATTTTATATTTGAAAAAGTGTGTTATAACTCAAAAATAAAAAAAAGAAGAAGAGCTTTTGCGTTTTATATTTCTGTTAGAAGTTTTCTTGAGAATACTAATTCTAAAAATTAAAAAAAAATCTTTTGAGGTGGTTTTCCTTTAGGAAATTAATATTTAGAACTCAAAATAAAAAAAATTATTTTATATTTCCTTTAGTATATAAAGACTAAAATTCAAAAAAAAAACACTCTTTAAAAGTTTTCTTTTAAGATATTAATTCCAAAAATCCAAAAAGCTTTTCTTTTGAGGTTCTTCTTTGGGAAATTAACGAATTTTTTTTAATTTTATTTTCACTAGAACTTTAGGACATTGTACATAGAAAAAATAACGTACTTTATCTTTGGTTTATCTTCAGAGTTTTTCCCTTAGGTAATCAAAAACTAAAATCCAAAAAATATTTTATATATTTTTCATTTGTTGTTTCGAAATCTTTTTTCAGGATATCAAACGAAAATTCAAAATATTTTTCTTTGGTTTATTCTTTAGATTTTCTTCCTAAAAAAACAAAAAAAAATATTTTTCTCTTCTAGGTTGTTTTCCTTATTAATTTACCATGGAGTATCTGTTTCAAAAAGGAAAATATATATGCTCGTTTAAGATTGAGTTTAGAATAGGTTATAGAACATTAAGTCTATAAAATTAAAAAAAAAAAAAGATTTGCTTCTTTTATTTCTCTTTTTTCATAAAAGTAGTCATTAAAATAATAAACAAATAAGAGGAAAAAAAGAAAAGAAAATGAGAACGTTAGTTTGTTTACTTTATTTCCGATCTTCCTGAACTACGCAAAAATCATGCGGCGTCATGATACGTAGGCAACCTACATAGGGTTCGATCGAATAATTTTTTTATTATTAAAAGAAAAAAGAAAAAAGAAAAAGAAAAAAGAAAAGAAAAAAAGAGATGAAATTATGGGATGTGAGAAATG
Source organism: Nicotiana glauca (assembly GCA_026770625.1). NCBI lineage: Eukaryota > Viridiplantae > Streptophyta > Magnoliopsida > Solanales > Solanaceae > Nicotiana > Nicotiana glauca. The sequence goes on from MU686731.1 coordinate 17,074, forward strand.
AGAGGAAAGAAAAGAGTGATAGTTAAAAAAAAAAACGGAAGGAAAATGAGCAAGCAAGTGCTAGAAAAAAGATGAAAAGAGAAGATTGAATGGAACAAATTGGGATGATGCCAAGTGACCTGGTGACCGTCGAAGTCATTCTAGAACCGTTAATTGTTGCTAGGTGTATTGCATGCAATGTAATATTTTTAGCTATTAAATGCCCTAATGCTAACAGGATGACCCCACTTTGTTCCCTTTTGTTATCTTTATTAAGCAAGCAGGTGGTTGGTTTGTGGTTCTTAAGGTAACTCATCCATACAACATAAGGTCAAACAACAAGGTAGTCATGGCTGGCAAAGAGTTGGATACAGGTGTTACTGATCCATCTAAGGGGATTGTTGAATTAGAATTTGAGCTGAAAGAAGAGGTCCTAAGGTTGAAAGGACAGATGGCTAAAATATACCAAGCTTAGATTAGTGGACGTTCTCCAACATCAGTCCCCGCTAACTACACTGAAAGCCTTGTCATCATTCCGCCACTGTCACAAGTCCAGGATATCTCCCCACAACCTCTTCACACTCCACCCCCAGAACCACCTCGTATCCCGCTTCTTTGACCACTCATGTTTTTGTATCTCATCCACCTGCTATCTTTCCTCGATCCTCTAATGAGACTGTGTTCAAAATCCCCGATGCCCAACACTATGATCCAGAACCAATTTTCAAGGTCTCGGGTCCATACTCTTACGCTCCTCATTTTGAGCCTCTCGGTGAGATTGCAAAGCCTGCTAAGACAGTGGAGAAAGATGAAAGGGTTTAAGATGCCAAAGTTTAATTTGTATGATGGGCGTGGAGATCCAGTAGCCCATCTGATGGGTTATTGCAGTGAAATGAGAAGTGTCGGCGGGAAAGATGAGTTGTGATGGCGTATTTTAGTGAGAGCTTGACTGGGGAAACTTTGGAATGGCATACTCATCAAGATGTCTGTAAGTGGCATACACGGGATGATATGGCTCAAGATTCTATGTGGCACTTTCAGTACAATATAGATATTGTCCCAGACCGCTCCTCCCTATCTCAGATGGAAAAGGAATCCAAGGGAAGTTTTAGGGAATTTTGGTTAAGATGGAATGAACAAGTTGCTCGGGACAGTCCTCCCATTGATAGAAAAGATGTTGCTAAGCCCTGCCAATAACAAGATCCAGTGGGCATTCCTGCTAAACGCTTTCAGCCTCAATGCCGACCCCATGAACATCCCCAAACTCCACATAATCCACCCCAGTATTATCTTCCGAACAACATCCGGCCATTTGTCCAACTGCTAGGTCACTCCCTTAGGCGAGCATCGGCATCCCAAAATTCTCGTGCGCCTTCACAACATTTTCAAGCATCCAACAATCCTACAAAAGTAAGGCATGGAGGGAAACAAAGGCAACAATATAATTTCACGCCCATCGGAGAATCCTACACAAACTTGTTTGAAAAGTTAAAATATTCTGGACTGATTGAGTCGCTCCTCGGCTATACTCCGGACCCATATGCAAAAGGTTTCGATCCTACTGTACGGTGCATGTACCACTCTAATGTCCAAGGTCATAGCATTGAAGATTGTCGTGCTTTGAAAAGGGAAATAGAAAGAATGATTCAAGAAGGGATAATTGTGATCAAGGACAGTGACAGGGAGTATGCAAATCCTCTTGGGAACTTGCCGACTGAGGTTAATGATATTGAAATTGGTAATGGTCTTGGTAATATTGATGTGGAACTGAGTGGCTAAGATGACGAGCTTGGTAATTGGAAAGACACTCCTTTCTTGGATAGCCGGGAAAGAGTCTTGGTGGTTTATTTTGTTGTCATTTTTGTTGTCTGGGTTATTTTAGGGTTGTAATCCGGATATTGTCTTGTGACTCAAACCCTTCTATCCTTTTATTTTGCCTAGTTCCTTTAGTTGTAGTAACTCATTTAGTATTATCTAGGTTTGTTCCAGGGTTGTACCCCAGTTTATTTTGTTTGTCTTATTGTTCAAACCCTTTCACCATCTGTCTAGTGCAATTTTCTATTTTATGTTATTTTAGTCATTTTTGTTTAGTTCTTTTTTCCTTTTATAGTTCTTTTCCTGCGGACTCTAGTGATATGGCATGTACGCATAATTCTTAGCCTGGTCTTAAAAGTTAGTCTAATCATGAAGCAATGAAATAAGTTTAGAAGATGAACACTTGAGGGAGATAAGTACATATTTGGACATTTTGAGGTCATTTGAAGCCCGAACTGTGTGAAACTGGGGGCAGATAATTTGGGAAGTTAATAGGATGACAAGAATTTGTTAAAGGAGGATGCATCCTTGACAATTTGAAGCAGACAACTTTGAGTTCAAGTACATCTCAAGTAACAAGCTAAAGTTGAGAAAGCTTTCTCCGAGTTGACGGAGGATATACATTGTGAAGAGGGAATCACCCAACGAGGGTTCTGTACTTGACAAGGAACTAAAAAAGTGGAAGGCATATAAGTGGTACCAATGCCGATGCTGCAAAATAAATGCTACGCATGATCTTCATTTTTCATTTTCAAGTTGCATGTGTTATACTTGGTGTTCTTAGAGATTGGGAGGCCCTCTTTCAGCTATCCAAACACTTTGTACCCTTTGATAACCTTTTCAGTCTGTACTGATTTCTTTGACCTCCCCTCTTTTGGAATCAAGTTAGAGTCATACGAAAAAAAAAAAAAAAAAAAGTTCATGACCCCATAGGTTTACTTTAGAAAGTTCATTTCAAAAGGAAAATTAAAAAAAAAAAAGAAGAGAAAAATAGAGATTAAAAAAAAGAGAAAAAAAAGAAAAAGGCAAATAGTAACTAAAGTAGTCTTGTGAACTACATTTGACCAGATTCTTGTTGTTGATAATCAATTTTTCCCTATATATTTTTAATATGTAAAATACTTTTAAAATAGCATATATATGCATATATAAGCATGTCCAAGTATTTTTATTGTTTTTTCCATAATTTTTAAGATTTTTAAATTGATTTATTTCCTTTTTCATCCATAAAATCCCAATAATTATGTCCAAAATTATTATTTGGGTAATTTATCTATTGGATTTTCATACTTATGCCAAAATATGGCTAAAATAATTTTACATATTTTTACAAATTTATTTAGTATTTTTAAAGCTAAATTGCACATAATTGCAATATTAGCCATTTTAAGGTTTAATTGTGTCTTATATTCATAAACTTGAGACTGGTATTTTTAAACTGTTAATTATGTGTTATAAATCATTTTTGTATTTTTAATTTATTTTCAGAAATCATTTACTATTTTTTATAATTTAAAAAGGGAAAAATTGGCTATTTAAATAACATCCCATTTGTATTTAAAATTTAGCCTAAATTGAACGCCAATTCCCAGTCCAATTCTGAATTAAACCCGACCCTAGCCAAATTTTAAACCCAACCCAAGCCCGGATCCCCACCTACCCTATTTAATCTGGACCATTGATCATTTAGATCAACGGTCCCCATTCACCCTTCCATAATTAAACCCAAATGACCCCTTAACCTAATTCATTTCTCACCACCTGCCGCCCTTGAATCCCTCTCCTTTCAATTCTCTCTGCAGCCTCACATAAACCCTAGCCGTCGCCACCCGATTCCACCCTAATTCCTTTCAATCCCTGCCTAATCCATGGACTTCCATGGTTGTTCGAGATGTATACCGGCCTCCTACATCTTCTGGTGGCCCGTTTGTGTGATTTCATGGATAGATCTCAAAGAGATCTAGTCCAGTCCTTGCTCGACCTCTATCTTTGGTCTTTTTCCGGCCACCCATGACCGTTCAAGTCGGATCCATGGCTTTTCCGGCTAGATCGGTAACTTTTCAAAGTCTTTCTCACTTTCTCTAGGTTCTTTGAAACCCTAGCTTTAAGAGCTTTTTGATTTTTCTTTCAAAGTGACTCTTCGTTTTCAAATTAGGGTTTCTTAAAACTCTTCTTAAAGACCTCTTCTCTGATTTTCAGTGTTGTTTTACTATGTTTAAACGATGTGCTTATATTTTTCTTTTATTTGGTTCATCGTGTTGAAACCCTAGGTGTTTCTGGTTTTATCCGAGTTCTGAGACTCTCTTTGTTTATTTTATATGCATGCTGGTTTCGATTGAGTTCCTTGTATTTAGATCATCTTCTTTTTTTAACCTGATTGATTCTAAAGTTCTTACATTTTAAAACTCGGCTCTGGCAAAACCCTAACTCCTATCTTCACTTATGGCTATGGGTTTAAAGATTTTTCTTGTTTCTGCGTGTTGATCTCCTTTACCTGTTACTATGTTTTCTTCACTTTTGATTTTGTATGACTACTTGACCTTGTTGCCTACTGTGCTTCGAGTAGGTTTCTTTACTAATGAACCCTAGCTTACTCCTGCTACTGCTGTATGTTTAATTTGTTCCTCTTTGTCAATATGGTTGACCCTGCATGTCTAATATGCATGTCCATCCTTTGCTATTTATATGTTGAAGTACATAGTCACGTTTCTTTCTTGATTGATATTAATTTCCTCGATGTTACGAGTGATTGCAAGGGTTCCCTTATAAACCCTAATTTTTACTCATTTAGTTTAAATTGATTGATTCCCGTCCTTCCATTACTATGATATTTTACCTTGAATCCTTTCCCAAAATTAAGTATATTTTGTACTTAGAATTAATTATTTACCTTATACTTTTAGTACCCGCTTATATGGCAAGAATCAATCTGTCTCAAACTGATTTCTTTCTTTAATTAACCATGTTAGTATCCGTTAAGCAGTGATTACTTAATTAATGGGAATCGCTTGTGTTAATTAATTCTGATTGTGATTATTTCCATGCTTGTGTTAAGACTTTACTTATTACCTTATTTTTCACTCGTTTTCGAAACTATATATACCCTACCCTCTCTTCTTTCAAAGACACGAACAATTGAGTTTAGAACACACACTTACACACTTAAAACTCTTTCTCTATTATTACTTGTGCTACTGCTTGTTTAGCCGGCTGAAAGACAAGGCTAGACTGTGGAATCCTGCTTACTTTTCTTTCTGCACTTTTCTTCTTCGACTGGTATGTCGTAGTTTAATTTTTTAAGCTCCAACAACAACATGCTGCCTTACTTGTTTAACTTCTTTCATTTTTATCTATACCTGCTTGTGGTTCTGTTAAGGTGCATTACTAGCATGCTATAATGGCTCCCCTTCCCCTTTAGATTAATGCACTCCCCTATGTGTGTTTGAAGGCATGATCTGGCAGTCACTTATTGTGCACTTGCCATCCCAAGTCCCTGTCCCCTCAATGTGATTATGCTTTTTCTGACTAGCCTGTGATCATGCCAGTATCAGCCATTACTGTGCATGTCCAACTAGTCTTAAGACCCTTAATGGAGTTATGTGTTTACAGTTAAATGTATGTGTGTCCCAAACCCTTTAACTCCTTTGTATGACCAATGATTATGTGTGTGATACCATCTTGGAGTTTGAGTTTTGTTTACTAATAAAAATGCTTTCAAATCTTCTCTGTTACTGATTATTTTCAACCCAATTTTTAAACAACTTTTTTTAAACCATGTCTAGCACTCTCACCTACTCTTAGAACCTAGGTTCTACCCCTTTTGTGTGAACCTTGCCTTGGGACCCTTGAGCTCCCTCTGAACTTGGACACATAAGAGCTGGTCCTTCCACACTACACTCATTCTGTTTGGTTATGCAAATCTGGGCGTGAGCACTGCCTGGGATCTCTTGAGGTCCTTATGGAACTCTGACACACCCAGATATGAGAAAGGCTTTGGAATAATATTGGATTGAAGTGATTAATTACATAAATCAGATAGGAAGTCAAGATCAGGCTTCCTATGGTTGTAGCTTCTTGTTTTTCTTTCATTTACGTTCATTTAATTGTAATTGAATCGCACGATTTGTAATAATTTGTAAACATTATGGGGTTGGATAATGAAAAGGGATGGGAAATATGCATGCTATCAAAAGGGGTAGAAAGCATGTTGTTAGGTTTACATTCCTACTTGCGTAATAGAATCCATACTTAGGACTCATTTTATGCATTAGAGATCATGTTCCTTAGGATTTACATTTACTGTTTCAGCATGTCCATTTCACTATCATACCACTTAGCAAATCCTGCGCTAAATTTGTTAATAACCAATGTTTCTGCAATCATGTTCCTACTATCATGCACACTTAGAGATCCTGTTTTAGGCTAAAACAACATTGACAAGTATATCTGTAACGATCCGACTGGTCATTTTGCCTTTTAGAACCCCGTTCCCCTAGATAAAACCTTTCGTACTTGCTTTAGCTAATTTATGACTTGCGGGGACGGTTGGTTCGGGAGTTGGAAGAGTTTTGAGTGAAATATGTCTAATTATTTCTTTAAGATTCTCTTAAAAGACCAAGTTTAACTTCGGTCAATGTTTTCGAAAAATGGACCCGGACTCGTGATTTGACGGTCCCGGGAGGTCTATGGAAAAATATGGGATCTGGGCATATGCCCAAAATCGAATTCGAGGTCCCTAGCCCGAGTAATGAATTTTTATTGAAAACTGTTAAATTGAAATCCTAAGAGTTTAATAAAAAGGCAAAATGCTTGATCACATTGATATCGGGCCCGTATGTTGGTTTCGGAGCCCGGTATAGGTTCAGTAAAATATTTTAGTTTTGTTTGTGAAATATGGTGGGGAACGGGACTGATTTGACGTGATTCGAGCGTTTGGTATTGAAAAAAAAGAAATGTAGGTGTTCTTGAGGATTTCATGCATTTTAGTATTAAATCCGTGGTTTTAGGTATTAATTATGTGATTTGATTACTTGAGCAAGTTTGCACACTATTGTAGGACTTGCGTGAGTGTTCGGAGTGGAGCCCCGAGGGCTCGGGTGAGGTTCGGGCATGGTTGGAGCTAAGAAAACACAGTAGTTTTGCTGGTATTTTTGCTGCTGCTGCAGGTTTCGCAATTGCGAAGTCGCAATTGCGAGAAATTCTTCGCGAAGTTGACCGGGCTGGGAAGTGTTCGCATTTGCGAGCCATTTCTTTGCAATTGCGAGCCAAGCAGAGTCTGCATTTGCGAACCATGCATCGCATTTGCGATCGAGGCAGGCTGGGGATCAGTTCGCATTTGCGAACCTTTTGTCGCAATTGCGACCTCGCATTTGCGAGCCTGGTGTCGCAATTGCGACATCGTAGGCTGGTCAGGGCTTTTAAAAAACGGGACTTAGAGCATTTATTTCATTTCTACTCTACACTTGGGCGATTTGAGAGCTTCCAAAGAGGGGATTTCAACATAGCATTGTGAGGTAAGTTATTTCCATTTATCCTTAGTCTAAATACATGTAAATTAGGTAGATTAAACACCAAAAATTAGGTAAAATCAAAGGGGTTAGAGCTAGACCTAAGGTTTTAATAAAACTAAGATTTAACCATGAAATTTGTTATGAAATGAACTAGAAATCATACATTATTCATCCGTAGGTAGTAGAGAACGATTTCCTTCGAAACATTTAAGAATCCGGGCACGTGGGCCCGGAGTTGGAATTTAGGAAACTCATGTAAATAGTTCGGAAATGGCTTGAATAGCTAGAAATCATTCTTGTGAGCTTATATTAATTAGTTCTTACTTCATGTAACTAGTTTGAGATCGTTCGGCTCCGAATTTAAGGACTTGGGCTTGTTCTTGATATTGGAAGTGCGCTTTGGAGCGAGGTGAGTCTCCTTTATAAACTTGTAAGAGGGAAATGTCCCCATAGACATAATATTTGAATTTTTTATCATTGTATTCGGGGGCTGCGTACGCACTAGGTGACGAGAGTCCGTGCGTAACAACTATTACGCTAAGTCCAGGTAGTTTAGGACCCATAAGCATGCTTTACGTGATATTCTAGTATAGTTTGATTAACTTGGATTCGTATGAATTCTTTTGATTAAAAATAATGAGATTAGGGAATGACCCTTATCCTGTTGGTCATTTAGGAGAGAATGATTGGCATTTCTATGTTTGGTTACTCCTCATGTATATATTGATTGTTGTTGTTGTTTCTGTTTGACCGCGTCGCATGGGAGATTCGCGAGTGGGGTAATAGATGCATATATGGTTAGAACCGTTCGACCCTCGACAGTGCACAACTTACTTTTATGTTGGATCGGTCTGTATGTTCCTCGGTGATTATCTGCGCATGATTTATTTGGTATTCTATTGTGGGTTAAACTTCATTACCGTTTAAATATATAAATGGACGCTCATGTTGGGAATCTAAAGGAAGAATTGTTGTTTTGTACTTACTAATCCTTACGATTTGAGTTATTTCTGCTTATTATAAATTCCCCTCATTTTTCATGATCTTAGTAAGTATCAAGTCGACCTCTCATCTCTATTTCTTCGAGATTAGACGGGATACTTACTGGGTACATATTATTTATGTGCTCATGCTACACTTATGTACTTAATTGTATTGGATCTGAGGCAGGTGGATCTAGTTATCATTCTGGTGCGCACCCGTGAGCGGACTTGGGAATTCTACGGTGAGCTGCTTTTCCTCCATGCCAACCCGTAGCTGAAGAAGTCTTTCCTTTGTACTTTTATTTTTTTGTCTATCCTGATTCAGACAGTAGGATAGTATGATATTCTTTTGGGTGTATATTCTACTAGCTGCCCGTAGCTTGTGACACCAAGTTCTGGCACACACTTTGGTATACATTTGTTCTTTTGTGGGTTGTATAATTATGTTATTTACGGCATTTCGCTCTTCTGGCTTAATTCCAAACTAAGTATCTATTTTACCTATTTCTGATTAAAAGTAACATAAGTATTTGGTAATGTTTTATGCGATGGCTTGCCTGACAATGGTGCCAGTGCCCTCATGACCTATTGTGGAAATGGGTCGTGACAACATGGTATCAGAGCTCTAGGTTCACGTAGGTCTCACGAGTTACAAGAAAACCTAATAGTCTTGTAGATCGGTACGGAGACGTCTGTATTTATCTTCGAGAGACTATAGGGTATTAGGAAGACTACTCTTTATTAATTTCCTATCGTGCAGTGGTTAGTGTACTAAATTTCCCTCTTCTACTCTCTCACAGATGGTGAGGACTCGCACCACCGACGTTCCGGACCCGGGAGGAGCTATTCCCTCCATTGTTAGAGGCCGAGGTAGAGGCCGTGGAAGGGCACTGGCCTGTGGTTGGGGACGAGGGCATCCCAGAGCCGTTCCAGTAGCACCACCAGCGGATCCTGCGGGGGATCTTATTATTGAGGAGCAGGGCGAGGTGCTCGTAGCTGAGCCTACCCCGACGTATTTCATGACAGCACCGGGATTTTAGAAGGTCATGGGCAGCATGCTACGGTTCATGGACTCTATGACTCAGTCTGGTTTATTTCCAGTAGATCCAGCTACTTCACAAACAGGAGGGGGAGCCCAGACCCCTACTGCTCAGGCTCCAGTTCATGCAGGTACAGTATATCAGACTCCGGGTGCACTACCCATAGATGGGGCTCAGCCAGTTGATGTAGTGGCACCCCAGCCCTGGCCATCTGTGGATGGTGATCCACGGAAGTTATTGGACAGATGGACCAGGCTTCATCCTCCGGTTTTCGGGGGTGAGCGTCATGAGGATGCCCAGGACTTCATTGACAGTGCAGGGACAGACTGCACAACATGAGGATATTGGAGTCGCATGGAGTTGACTTTATTACTTTTTAGCTGGAGGGCGGGGCCCGTAGATGGTGGCAGTCTTATGCACTTGGCAAGCCAGCAGGTTCTCCTCCCCTCACTTGGGGTCAGTTCACACAGCTATACGTGGATCGGTTCATTCCACCCTCTGAGAGGGAAGAGCTGTGGTATCAGTTTGAGCATCTAGAGCAGGGTCAGATGTCAGTGACCGATTATGAGGCGAGGTTCTCTGAGTTGTCTCGCCATGCACTCATGATACTCCCCACAGAGGCAGAGAGATTACTGAGGTTTGTTGCAGGGTTACACCCCACTATATGATCTGGTATGGCCCGAGAGGTAGAGATGGGTACAGGGTATCAACTAGTGATTGAGATTGCTCGCAGGATTGAGGGTTATCGTTTGAGGGTAGAGAGCAGATGCAGCAGGATAAGAGGGCTATATTTTTAGGAGAGTTCAGAGGTGCCCCAGCTAGGGGTAGGGGTCACTATGGGAGGGGTCAACCCAGCAGGCCCTCACACTCAGCACCACCACCCCCTCCCCGAGGTGCCCGGCGAGGCCTTATTTCAGTGCGATGCCGGAGGGTTCTTACCGCCCACCAGCTACTCAAGGTTCCTCCGGTGGGTATTCTAGGTATCAGGATTCTTCTACTGCTCCTTTCAGTGCCGTGCCAGAGAGCTCCTATTGTCTGCCAGCTATCTAGGGTTCTTCCAGTGGGTATTCAGGTCAGCAGACTCAGACTCCAGGTCAGCAGGCTATGGTGCCTAGAGCATGCTACCAGTGTGGAGATCCGAGTTACCTGAAGAGGACTTGCCCCAGGCTTCGGGGTAAGGCAGTACAGCTGGGTTAGCAGCCCGTGACTCCAGCACCAGCAGCCTAGCCACCTAGAGGTTGAGGGCAGGCTGGTAGGGGCCGTCCTAGAGGCGGAGGCCAAAAAAGGAGAGGTTAGGCCGCTATTGCTCAGTCAGGTGGAGGCCAGCCAGTCGGCGCTCCAGCTAGGTTCTATGCTCTTCCAGCCAGGCCAGATGCATTGGCCTCAGATGCCGTCATCACATGTATTATTTCCATTGGTGGTAGGGATGTTTTGGTATTATTTGATCCAGGGTCTACTTATTCATATGTATCATCTCTATTTGCTCTCTTCTTGGTTATTTCTCTTAGGTGTTTCGGTGTTCCTGTTCATGTATCCACTCCTATGGGTGATTCTGTGGTTGTGGATCGGATTTACCAGTCCTGTGTGGTCACTTTCTGTGGTTTCGAGACTAGAGCAGATCTTCTATTGCTGGACATGATCGATTTTGAGGTAATCCTGGGCATGGATTGGTTATCTCCATATCACATCGTCCTTGATTGCCATACCAAGACTGTTTCGCTAGCAATGCCAGGATTGCCGAGATTTGAGTGGAACTGTTCCACAATTGATATGCCTAGCAGGGTTATTTCCTTCCTGAAGGCTCAACACATGGTCGGGAAAGGGTGCTTGGCTTACTTAGCTTATGTTCGAGACACCACTACAGAGTCTCCGATGATTGATTCAGTGCCAGTAGTCCGAGAGTTCGTCGATATTTTTCCTTCTGATCTTCCCAGCATGCCTCCGGATCGTGATATCAATTTCTGTATTGATTTGGCCCCAGGCACTCAGCCTATATCCATTTCACCGTATCGTATGGCTCTTAAGGAGTTGAAGGAGCAACTTGAGGAGTTATTGGCGAAAGGGTTTGTTAGACCTAGTGTATCGCCTTGGGGTGCACCGCTGTTATTTGTGAAGAAGAACGATGGGACTATGCGGATGTGCATTGATTACCGCCAGTTGAAAAAGTCACCATCAAGAACAAGTATCCGTTACCTCATATTGATGATCTGTTCAACCAATTGCAGGGTGCTAGGGTGTTCTCTAAGATTGACTTGAGGTCAGAGTATCATCAGTTGAAGATTCGGGACTCAGATGTTCCGAAGACTGCATTCCAGACTAGATATGGCCACTATGAGTTCCTAGTAATGTCATTTGGCTTGACTAATGCCTCGGCGACATTTATGGACTTGATGAACTGGTATTTAGGCCTTATATTGATTCCTTTGTTATCGTCTTCATTGACGACATCTTGATATACTCACGTAGCCTGGGGGAGCACGAGCAGCATTTCAGAGTAGTGCTTCAGACTTTGTGAGAGCAGAAGCTATATGCTAAGTTCTCTAAGTGTGAGTTCTGGCTAGAGTCAGTGGCATTCTTCGGGCATGTTGTGTCAGGAGAGGGTATTAAGGTGGATCCCAAGAATATTGAGGCAGTTCAGGGTTGGCCACGTCCTACTTCAGTGACCGAGATCAGGAGTTTCTTGGGGTTAGCAGGCTATTACAGGTGATTTGTGTAGGGCTTTTCATCTATTGCATCACCCTTGACTAGATTGCTCCATTCCATTGGTCCGATGATTGTGAGGAGAGCTTTCAGAAGCTCAAGATGGCTTTGACTATGGCACCAGTTCTTGTATTACCTTCTGGTGCGGGGATGTATACGATATATTGCGATGCTTCACGCGTTGGTCTAGGATGTATGTTGATGCAGGAGGGGCGAGTTATTGCATATGCTTCGCGCTAGCTAAAGATTCATGAAAAGAATTACCCTGTGCAAGATCTGGAATTGGCAGCGATTGTTCATGCTTTTAAGATATAGAGGCACTATTTGTATAGGGTGCCTTGTGAGGTTTATACCGATCACCGTAGCTTACAACATTTTTACAAGCATAGGGATCTCAATTTGAGGTAGCGCAGGTGGCTCGAGCTACTAAAGGATTATGATGTCACCATTCTTTGTCATCCGGGCAAGGCGAATGTGGTCGCGGATGCCTTGAGCAGAAAGGCGGAGAGTATGGGTAGTTTGGCCTTCATTCCTGCAGAGGAGAGGCCACTAGCTTTGGACATTCAGTCCTTGGCTAACAGACTTGTGAGGTTCGACATTTCAGAGCCCAGTCGAGTTCTAGCATGTGTGGTTGTTCAGTCTTCGTTATTGGGGCAGATTAAGGCCCGACAGTTCGACGATCCACATTTGGCAGTTCTTAGAGAGACGGTACTTTAGGGAGGTACCAAGGAGGTTTCTATTGGAGAGGATGGCGTTCTGCTACTCCAGGGTCGTCTATATGTTCCTAATGTTGATAGTCTGAGGAAGAGGATCCTAGAGGAGGCACATAGTTTGCGGTATTCTATCCACCCGGGAGTTATGAAGATGTATCGTGATTTGAGGCTGCATTACTGGTGGCGGGGGATGAAGAAAGACTTAGTGAAGTATGTGACTAAGTTTTTGAATTGCCAGCAGGTCAAGTATGAACATCAGAGGCCGGGTGGCCTACTTCAGCAGATGCCTATACCAGAGCGGAAGTGGGAACACATCACCATGGACTTCGTAGTTGGGTTGCCGTAGACTTTATGGAAGGTTGATTCAGTGTGGGTCATTGTGGATAGGTTGACCATGTCGGCCCATTTCATTCTAGTGGCGACTACTTATACAGCGGAGAGGTATACTCAGATTTATATTCGAGAGATAGTCCGATTGCATGGTGTGCCGGTTTCCATCATATAAGACAAAGGCCCTCAGTTCACTTCCTATTTTTGGAGAGCCGTTCAGAGCGAGATGGGGACTCGTGTAGAGCTTAGCACAACATTCCATCCTCAGGTTGATAGACAGTCGGAGCAGACAATTCAGATCTAGGAGGATATGCTTAGAGCATGTGTGATTGACTTTGGAGGGTAGTGGGATCAGTTCTTTCCCTTAGCGGAGTTTGCATACAACAACAGCTACCAGTCCAACATAGAGATGGCACTGTATGAGGCTTTATATGGTCGACGTTGTCATTCTTCTATCGGGTGGTTTGAGCCTAGTGAGGCTAAGTTACTCGGCACAGATTTGGTACAGGATGCCTTGGATAAGTTAAAGTTGATTTAGGAGAGGCTTCGCACTGCTCAGTCCATACAAAAGAGCTACGCGGATTAGAAGGCGCGGGATGTATCATTTATGGTTGGCGAGAAGGTTCTTTTGAAAGTCTCGCCTATGAAGGGCATTATGAGGTTCGGGAAGAAAGGCAAGTTGAGCCCAAGGTTTATTGGACCCTTTGAGGTGTTGAGACGAGTTGGGGAGGTTGCCTATGAGCTCGCCTTACCTCCCAATTTATCGGGAGTTCATCCACTTTTTCATGTTTCGATGCTTTGGAAGTATCATGCCGACCTATCCCACGTGTTGGACTTCAGTACCATTCAGTTAGATGAGAGTTTGGGCTATAAGGAGGAGCCAATTGTGATTATTGATAGGCAGGATCGCCAATTGAGGTCCAAGAGGATTTCTGCGGTGAGAGTTCAGTGGAGGGGCCAACCGGTCGAGGAGTCAACCTGGGAGTCCGAGGAGGACATGCGGAGAATATATCCCTACTTATTCAGCAGTCCAGGTACTTTTCTATGTCCGTTCGAGGATGAACGTTTGTTTAAGAAGGGGAGAATGTAACGACCCGACAGGTCGTTTTGCCTTTTAGAACCCCATTCCCCTAAATAAAACCTTCCGTACTTGCTTTAGCTAATTTACGACTTGCGAGGACAGTTGGTTTGGGAGTTGGGAGAGTTTTGACTGAAATATGTCTAATTGTTTCTTTAAGATTTTCTTAAAAGACCAAGTTTGATTTCGGTCAACTTTTTGGAAAAACGAACCCGGACTCGTGATTTGACGGTCCCGGGAGGTCCGTGGAAAAATATGGGACCTGGGCATATACCCGGAATCGAATTCGGAGGTCCCTAGCCCGAGTAATGAACTTTTATTGAAAATTGTTAAATTGAAATCCTAAGAGTTTAATAAAAAGGAAAAATGCTTCATCACATTGATATCGGGATCGTATGTTAGTACCGAAGCCCGGTACAGGTTCGGTATAATACTTTAGTTTTGTCTGTGAAATTTGGTGAGGAATGGGACTAATTTGATGTGATTCGGGCGTTCGGTTGAAAAAATAGGAATTTAGGTGTTCTTGAGGATTTCATGCATTTTAGTGTTAAATCCATGGTTTTAGGTGTTAATTATGCGATTTGATTACTTGAGCAAGTTTGCACACTGTTGTAGGACTTGCGTGAGTGTTTGGAGTGGAGCCCCAAGGGCTCGGGTGAGGTTCGACCATGGTTGGAGGTAAGAAAACACAACAGTTTTGCTGGTATTTTTGTTGCTGCTGCAGGTTTCACAATTGCGAGATGGCCATCGCAATTGCGAACTCGCAATTGCAAGAAATTCTTCTCATTTGCGAAGTTGGCTGGGCTGGGCAGTGTTCGCATTTGCGAGCCATTTCTTCGCAATTGCGAACCCAGCAGGGTCTGTATTTGCGACCCATGCATCGTATTTGCGATCGAGGCAGGCTGGGGTTTAGTTCGCATTTGCGAACCTTTTGTCGCAATTGCGACCTCGCATTTGCGAGCCTGGTGTCGCAATTGCGACATTAGAGGCTGGTCAGGGCTTTTAAAAAACGAAACTTAGAGCATTTATTTCATTTCTACTCTACACATGGGCGATTTGAGAGATTCCAAAGAGGGGATTTCAACATAGCATTGTGAGGTAAGTTATTTCCATTCATCCTTAGTTTAAATACATGTAAATTAGGTACATTAAACACCAAAAATTAGGTAAAATCAAAAGGGTTAGAGCTAGACCTAGGGTTTTAATAAAACTAAGATTTAACCACAAAATTTTTAATGAAATGAACTAGAAATCATATATTATTGATCCGTCGGTAGTAGAGAACAATTTCCCTCAAAAAATTTTCGGAATGCGGGCACGTGGGCTCGGGGTTGGAATTTAGGAAACTCATGTAAATAGTTGGGAAATGGATTGAATAGCTAGAAATCTATCTTGTGAGCTTATATTAATTAGTTCTTACTTCATTTAACTAGTTTGAGATCGTTCGGCTCCGAATTTGAGGACTTGGGCTTGTTCTTGATATTGGAAGTGCGCTTTGGAGCGAGGTGAGTCTCCTTTCTAACCTTGTAAGAGGGAAATGTCCCCATAGACATAATATTTGAATTAATTTTCATTGTATTCGGGGGCTATGTACGCATTAGCTGACGAGAGTCCCTGCGTAGCAACTACTACGCTAAGTCCGGGTAGTTTAGGACCCATAAGCATGTATATTCTAGTACAGTTTGATTAACTTGGATTCGTATGAATTCTTTTGATTAAAAAGAATGAGACTAGGGAATGACCCTTATCCTGTTGGTCCTTTAGGAGAGAATGATTGTCATTTCTATGTTTGGTTACTCCTAATGTATATATTGATTGTTGTTGTTGCTTGTCAATGAGCTTATTTCTGTTTGACCGCGTCGCACGGGAGATTCGCAAGTGGGGTAATAGCATCTATGGTTCGAGCCGTTCGACTCTCGGTAGTGCACAATTTAACTTTATGTTGGATCGAGCCGTACATTCCTCGATGATTATCTACGCATGATTTATTTGGCATTCTATTGTGGGTTAAACTTCATAACCGTTTAAATATATAAATGGACGCTCATGCTGGGAATATAAAGGAAGAATTGTTGTTTTGTAAGAATTGTTATTTTGTACTTACTAATCCTTACGATTTGAGTTAAGTCTGATTATTATAAATTCCCCTCATTTTTGATGACCTTAGAAAGTATCAAGTCGACCTCCCGTCTCTACTTCTTCGAGATTATACGGGATACTTACTGGGTACATATTGTTTATGTACTCATGCTACACTTTTGTACTTAATTGTACAGGATCTGAGGCAGGTGGATTTGGTTTTCATTATGGTGCGCACCCGCGAGCGGACTTGGGACTTCTACGGTGAGCTATTTTTCCTCCATGCCGACCCGCAACCGAAGAAGTCTTTCCTTTGTACTTTTATTTTTCTATCTATCTTAATTCAGACAGTGGGATAGTTTGATATTCTTTTGGGTGTATATTCTAGTAGCTTCTCGTAGCTTGTGACACCAGGTTCTGGCACACATTTTGGTAGACATTTTTTTGGGTTGTATAATGACGTTATTTATGGCATTTCGCTCTTCTGTCTTAATTCCATACTAAGTATCTATTTCACTCATTTCTGATTAAAAGTAACATAAGTATTTGGTAATGTTTTCCGCGATGGCTTGCCTGGCAATGGTGTCAGGCGCCCTCATGACTTATTGTGGAAATCGGTCGTAACAATATCATCTCTGCATATCCTAGTAATTATTGTTCTAAACGCTGTAATATTTGTGTATATAGAAATCCTATTTAGGGTTCTGCATATACATTCTTCTGCATCTCTGCATATTAGATATCATGTCTTTAGGGTTTTATTCTCTTAACCACACTTAGACTAACTATGAGTTCATAAAAAAGAAATAAAACATTTTCATTTAGTCTTTACAATTAACTAGCAACAATTCTATGTTCTGAACACCTAGAACAACATGTTTAGGTAATAAGATTAATCTCCAAACTGTCTTAATAATCTTGAATAACTACTGAATCCTGCTCACGCCTAGGCAAGCCTTAGGTAATTACTTGAATAAAACTAGAACTTCCTTTATTTAATTATCAACTGCTACAACTAGCAGACATGCCTGATTCAGACTTCTTTTCTGAGTTATATAATGAATTTGGTTCTGACTCAAAACACCCTGCTTTAGGATTTAAAATTTAGATCTTAACTATGTTTAAGTCATGCTGTTTGTATGCATTATTTGCGGAGGTATCATGAGTCTTACGATTGTTTACATGTTCTCTTTCTAAATATAGTCCTACTTGTTTTTGTCTGCTGCCTTAGCATTTTACCTTTAAACCTAAGAGTCAGCCTAGAACCTCCCTCTTATAGGAATAGTAGTCCTAAAATTCCTCCGGGATTGATAGGAATGGGACGGGTAACATCATGCAATAGAGGTAGAGACCAATCCTCGCTTTAATACCTTCATGGGGTGGGAAGGGTATATATGGATATGATGACCGGTGCGCTAATACCACGTGTATCTACTCTTCTAAGGAGTGCCTTACCGGGTATTGCATTGGTGTGATCCATATTACAAACAAACCTAGGACCACTTTTACATTCACAAGCATGCTTAGATTATAACTCTTTTCAAACTCTTGCTTTTTATTGTTTTTTTTCAAAAATTTATGTGTTTAAATTTAAAATCCCCTATTATTTGAGCCTTATTTGTTTACTTTATAATTGCACAAATTCACAAAAAACTATCTGGCCGGGAACCACATAAATGGATCCTAAGGGGTGACTAACACCTTCCCCTTGGGATAATTTCAAGCCCTTACCCTATCTTTGGTTACCAAACATAGTTGTAGTTAAACCTCATAGGTGTCCTAACGCACCTTAAAATCGTTAGGTGGCAACTCTTCAAAATTGCAAAATCCCTTTCCCAAAAGGAAAGAGTTGTCCCAACCAAATGTCATAAACCCGATTTCGCGAGAAAAAGGGGGCGCGACACTTGTCACCACAAGAGACGTAGGCATTCGGTCATACCAAATAAAATATTTTATAATCCCACGAAGTCGAGAGTGGGGTGGTCTTTCTTAGTAACTCCATCAAAAAAAAAGAAAAAAAAAGAGAATCAAATTCCCTTGCTTTAGAAATTGGGGCAAAGTTTTTAGAATGGATTCCAAAAGTTGTAAATAAATTAACCTCGTTGTCTTAGTTATTTTGAGCCTTTATGATATTCTTTCTTTCTACCCCTGTCCAAAAGCCACATTATAGTCCAAAAAGACCTCCGAGATAATCTTTGAGAGTGCTAAGTTTAGACATGCCAAGAGTATATGATATTTTTTTACCATGGTTAATGCCTTAGCATCTGCAGAATAAGAGGAAATAAGAAGAAAAGAACAAAATGAAAGAGTCTTATTGGTGAAAACCTTCACAGGAACCATACGACGATGGTGAGTTGAGAGAAAGAACAAAATGAGAGAGGCTTGATGGTGAAAAATCCTTCGGGCACTACAAGTCGAATAAGGATCGTGAATCAGATTGGATAACCGGATCATTGAACCCCAGTTTCACGGTTTAGGGGTATAACAAGAGTTGAACATCAGACTTGCTTGACAGATTAGGCCACTTGATCCAAAGGTGCATGTCATGGTCGTTAGAATTGGTATCCACATCTGATAAGTTTCTACTTTGTAGTTTTCTTACTAGGAATCATCTCTTTCCATTGTCCTTTACTCTGTTCCTTTTGTCTTGTTTACTTCCTCTCCCTGAGTCTATTTGGTCAGAACAAGTGAGAAATGACTTCAAAATTTGCCACCAGCTTTCCAGTTGCACAAAGCGGGGTCTGGCTAGCACATCAAAGTGGTATAAGTAAAGAAAGAGTAGCAAATGCATCGAGTTGTTAATAATCAACGTGCTTTGGGATTCTTGTGAAATACAAAGGTTCGGTATATGTCAATTCATAAATAATGCAACAGATAGAGGGTGTTGGGTTTGAACGGATCAAAGGTATTATCTGTGATAAGGGTGACAGAGAAAGGGGTTAGTCAATAAACAAGCAAGGTCTTCCAAGTGGAAATCAAAGTTATCATGGCAAGTGAAGAAGCAATAGACCTCCAGGCCAAGGCCACAAACCAACCACCACATTTATAAACTTACAAATTTTCTTTGTTTGAAACAGGGACGAAAATTGTGTCCGAATCTAAGCTTGGAAGCTTGAATTTTTTCAAGTGTCGTGCCCAAATTTTGTCAGCACAAAGGCGGTTCGAGAAGGGGAAAGAAAAATTTGTTCAATCTTCAGGAACCCTCCATGAGGAAAAGCATGGTTCAGGGGCAAGGAATTTTGTTAGTTCTCCAGAGATCCTCCAGGAAGAGAGCATGGCTTAGATAAGTTCACTCTCGACTTTTCAGGACCCTCATGGATAATGAGATTTAGTTTAAAATTTTCAGGACCCTCATAGATAACAGAATTTAATTTTAAAAGTTCTCAGGAACCTCCTGGATAATGGGACCTAGTTAAAATTCAAGATCTTCATTGATAACAAGATTTAGCGTGAGTTCTACCTTTAGGAAATATAAGTTAGCTTTAAAGATTTTTACTCTTAGGATGAGATTAAATTTTTAGGACCCTCCTGGATAATAGGATTTAGTTTAAATTTTCAGGACCCTCCTGGATAATGAGATTTAATTTTAAAGGTTCTTAGGACCCTCCTGGATAATGAGACTGTTTATTTCTAAGACCTTCGTGGATAGCAAGATTTAGCATAAGCTCTACCTTTAGGAAATATAAGTTACCTTTTAAGTTTTGACTCTTAAGATGGGATTTAATTTCAATTGTCAGGGCCCTCCTGGATAGGGACATAGCTTTTAAATTCTTAGAGATTTTGGGTAACATGATTCAATCAACACTTACAGATGTGCCCAGATACCAAATTGGGACAGAAAAGTTTCTTTGTTTGGTCTATTTTGTTGTAATCAGGCGCCCACCTGGAGAACAAGGGAATACAGTTCAAGTTTTGGCAATCAGATGCCCACCTGAAGAACAAGGGAATACAATTCAAGTTTTTAGCACTCAGGCGCCCACCTGGAGAACAAGGGAATATAATTCAAGTTTTGGAAATTAGGCGCCGCCTGGAGAACAAGGGAATACAATTCAAGTTTTTAGCACTCAAGCGCCCATCTGGAGAACAAGGGAATACAGTTCAACTTTTGGCAATCAGGTGCCCACCTGGAGAACAAGGGAATACAGTTCAAGTTTTGGGAATCAGGCGCCCACTTGGAGAACAAGGGAATACAGTTCAAGTTTTGGCAATCAGGCGCCCACATGGATAACAAGGGAATATAGTTCAAGTATTGGCAATCAGGCGCCTGACTGGAGAACAAGGGAATACAGTTCAAGTTTTGGCAATCAGGCGCCCACCTGGAGAATAAGGGAACATAGTTAAAGTGTTGGAAATCAGGCGCCCACCTGGAGAACAAGGGAATACAATTCAACTTTTGGAAATCAGGCGCCCTGGAGAATAAGGGAAGTCATTTCAGAATTCAATTCAAGTTAGAAGTAGCAGAAGCTCGTGGCAAGAATGCGAATCAATAGTCCAAGATGATCAATAGAAGTTAGTCACAATCCAAAATAAAAAAAGGAAAGAAAATCAAGAGTGAATCCAAATACAGAAGTAGATGAAAGATGTGAGCTGCTCAAGACATGGCTGAGGTAACAAGTACTGCATGTCCGGTCTCGATCCAAAAAAGCTGAAGAAGAATGAACTAGCACCTGCAGCTAGCAAGTGTCAAGGTTCAAATCTAAAGTCTGCATGAAGAACCATTCAAGAATCAAGATCAAGCTTCAGAAGACTTATAGATAGGAATCTTGTAACTTGTAGTTGAAAGACTTAGCTAGTCTTTTTCATTTTTTGATTTTTGATGTAATAACAGGACCGTGGACCGGAACCTCAGCGGAACGGCACCTCGAGCGACTCTTCACCTCAGTATGCTCCATCACGGTTTCTACTTCTAAACTACACGTAGCCTGATTCCTTTATAGACAAGGATATGTAGGCAGCTCAGATATCAGGACTCGGTCACATTCTTCTTTCTTTTAGTTTTTGGTCTCTCTAAATACTGGTCGGGTCAAAAAACCTATCTCGTCATTCTTTGTTTGAAAACGTTTCGCGTTTCCAGTCAAAGAGGGGCAGCTGTAGACATGTGATTTTTGACCTTCCCCAAGATTTTATATATTTTAGCATTTAAATACTTTGTTTAGGTCTAATATCGCTATTTCAACTAATTTGACTCTTTTACTTTATTTTATCACAAGAAAATGAAAATTACAAAAAAATAGTTTCTTAATATTTTGTAGTCATTTTTAATCTTGAAAAATACCAAAAATAGTTTTGTTTTAATGGTAGTATTATTTTAATAGTTATTTTACTTAAGTAGGATTAATTAGTAAATAATGTAGTATTTTTAGTCTTGTTCACGGAGAAAGAATAAAATTTAGGCTCAAACAACCCATTTTTAGGCCTAATTTTCGGATCAAGCCCATAACAACCCAAGCCCAATACTCCTAAAACCCTAGAAAGAAGCCTTAAAAAACCCTAACCTAGTCTTGGAAGAGGGAAACCATTTTTTCTGAATTTGGAAGAGAGAAGACTCTTCAACTTCTTCTTCTTCCTTGAAACAAGGAACTAACCAAAAAACCCTAGACACTAAAAAGAACCCTAGAAACCTAATACACAATAAGCTAGAGCCGTTCTTTTTGACAAGAAAGAGTCCTGTAGAGTCATCTTCTTCAAAGAAAAACAAAAAAAACCTAGATCTAGAAAACCTTGAACACCAAACAAACGCACAAAATGCTGAGCTTATTTACTCTGCAGTAGTATCAATATTTGAACCTCAACAACAAACCAACCATTTCGATCGTCCAAAAGCACCCTAAAAGAACGAGCACCATTACACGCACACCTCACCAGCCCGTCGCCGTCTCTCACGACTCCGCCCAGCGATTCCTTGCCGGAAACCAACCCTACCGGAGAAACTAGAACTTACGCCAAAAGCTCTGCTGGAAAATGCAGCAACACAACCAGGAAAACCAACCTAGACAACCCGCTTCTTCCCTATTCTAACCCAGTCAAAGTTTTGTCCGTTTTCGAGTTCGCCGGCGAGTTTTGATACTCCGTCTGAGGGATGGTTCAAGGTCCTGTCCGTTTCTATTTGTTCAAGTTATTAAAAATCAAGGTTTTTATGAGGAAAAGTTGAAGTTCAAAGAGGCATGTATGCGTGATTTGTTACTCAAGCGCGAAAAGTTGAGCTTCAGGTACTGAATCCAAACGCAGAGACTCATTCTGTTTCTATTTTACACAATTGTTTAAATGTTTGGAGCAAGTCGTTTGTCTAATTTTGTTGATATGCTGTATTTGTTCCGCTCATTACTCTCTGTTAAGTACATATTCCAAAAGCCGATGCCCACGGGAAGGTTAGCAAAGTGGCAAATCCTGCTCATCGAGTTTGACATTATCTATGTCACCCACATGATGATGAAAGCTCAAGCGTTGGCAGATCACTTAGCTGAGAATCCCATTGATGATAAATATCAACCTTTGAGTACTTACTTTTCGGACGAAGAAGTAAATTCAGTTGTGGTAATTTCAGAGGACATTAATGCTTGGAAAGTGTTCTTCGATGGAGCTGTGAATTCAAAAGATGTCGGGATTGGGGCAATTTTGATTTTTCCCACTGGTCAGCACTATCTGGCCACAACCTGACTTTGGTTTTTTCTGTACAAACAACACTACCGAGTATAAGGCCTGCATTATGGGCATGAACATGGCAATCCATCAGGATGTGGAATAATTGTTAATCATGGGAGATTCCTACTTGATTATTTGAAAGCTCAAGGTGAATGGGAAACTCGGGATATCAAGCTTATTCCATACATGCAACATATGGAAGATCTTAGAAAGCGGTTCAAATCTATCGAGTTCAGGTACATTCCTCGGTTTCACATTGAGTTAACCGATGCACTAGCTACTTTGGCCTCGATGCTGCCGTATCCAGGCAACATCCACATTGACCCACTGGAAATCCAAATTCGAGAAAGACATGGTTATTGCAATGCAGTTGAGATAGAACCAGATGTTCAGCCATGGTCTCATGATATCAGAATATTCTTGAAAATAAAGGAATATCCCGAACAAGCTACTGGAGACCAAAAGAGAACCATTAGGATGCTCGCAAGTAGTTTTTTTTGAGCGAAGAAGTCTTGTATAAAAGGACTCCAGATCTGAACCTTTTAAGGTGCGTGGATTCCCAAGAGGCTGGAAAAATTATGAATGAAGTGCATACATAAGGATGTGGACCCTATATGAACGGATACGTCCTTGCAAAGAAAATCCTCTAAGCAGGTTATTACTGGATGACCATGGAAAAGGATTGCTTCAGTTTTGTCCGAAAGTGTTATCGGTGTCAGGTACATGGTGACCTGATTCATGCACCGCCTTTAGAATTGCATCCTATGTTGGCACCGTGGCCGTTCATTGCTTGGGGTATGGATGTCATTGGGACAATCAAGACGAAAGCTTCAAACGGGCACATATTCATCTTAGTTGCCATTGACTATTTCACAAAGTGGGTTGAAACGGTCACTCTCAAAGCCATCACCAAGAAAGCGGTGGTGGATTTCGTGCATTCCAACATTATCTATCATTTTGGTATTCCTAAAACTATCATTATGGACAATGCTGCAAATTTGAATAGTCATTTGATGAGGGAGGTATGTGAACAATTTAAGATCACGCATCGATTCTACCCCTTATCAGCCCAAAGCTAATGGTGCTGTTGAAGCAGCGAACAAAAACATCAAGAAGATTCTTAGGAAAATGATTCAAAATTCTAGACAATGGCATGAAAAGTTACCTTTTGCATTGTTGGGATATCGCACAACCGTGTGCACATCAGTTGGGGCAATACCCTACCTATTAGTTTATGACACTAAAGCTGCAATACCCTCAGAAGTGGAAATTCCATCCCTTTGAATCATCGTTGAAGCTGAGATTGAGAACAATGAATAGGTCAAGACCCGTCTAGAATAGTTAACCCTAATTGCTGAAAAATGGATGGCTGCAGTTTGCCACGGGCAGTTGTGTCAACAAAGAATGGACCACGCCTACAACAAGAAAGTGAAGCCTAGGAACTTTGAAGTGGGGCAACTCGTTTTGAGACGTATTCTCCCGCATTACAAGGAAGCAAAAGGAAAGTTCGCTCCAAACTAGAAGGGTCCGTACATTATAAGAAAATTGTTTCCAAAAAGGTCATTGTACTTGGGAGACATTGAAGGGAATGACCCTAAAACAATTGTCAATGCAAACGTGGTCAAAAGGTATTATGTTTAACCTTCTGCGGTACCAATATTCTCCAATTGGGATAATGAAGGCTTTTCATTCTTGCTACCCAAATACTATTAACCCTTTGAAAACCCTTTGAGCCGGTTATCTTTCTTTGATTACCCTCTTTGGAACCCGAAATGTTGTAAAAAATAGAAAGAAAAAAAAGAAATTTTTTTTCCTAAACTATGTTCGACTTGATTCCAAAAGAATACATAGACAGCCTCTCTCTGGGGTTCAGTCACACCAAAACAAAAATCCACATTTCCCCAAAAGTCGAAACTGGGGCAAAATTTATAATGGTTTGGTGACAGCACGCCTGAAAGGTTACAAAGTTGTAATTCAATCCAAACTTTTTTTACCCCAAATCCTATTCAAATTCCTTCTGATCAATAGTTAAAGATGTTCAAATTGGAGGATGTGGTTACTTGGATCTGGTACAATCAAACGAGAGAAATAAAATGAGAGAGTCATATTGGTAAAAACTCACAAGGGCACCATAAGTCGATGGTAAGCAGAGAAATTGAAAATGAGAGAGTCTTATTAGTGAAAACTCGCAAAGAGCACTATAAGGCGATGGTGAGAAGAGAAATGAGAGAGGTCAGTTAGTGAAAACCTGTAAAGGGCACCACTGATCGAAAAAGGGATCCCTTACAACCATCGGGCAAGGTTTCTTGGTTTTGAGGTATGCGTTATGATGGGTTTATGAGAGTTGGATGGTTTGCACAGATCGGGTATCCAGTCCAAGAAGCATGTCATGTCTATTGAAGTCTGCATGCACTCTAGATAAGTCTTTCTTTCCTTTCCCCGAAAGGGACACTTCTCGTTTAAATTCATTATCCTGTCCGTTGTTTACTTTTCTTTGAATCCTTTTCGGTCTAATTCTCCTCAGAAACTAATACAAAGAAAAGATGGAAAGACTGGTTTTACAGGGTTTGTTTGACAAAAGCTAAAATTCAAGAAAAAGCACCCAACCTTAGAAGGTGCATCAAATCGACCTCGACTGGCCATGATGGCCGATGCTCCAGAGTTAAAAACTTTTGAAAATAAAGGAATCCAAAGTCAAGTGTACATAAAGGCAAAATAAGATGGAAAATGCCAAGCCCCACACGGGTTAATCATCATGTTGGAATTTGGGAAAGGTCAAGACCTCTGGGTTTAGAAATGAAACCAATTTCTAGAAAGCCAGCAAGTAATGGAGATTTCGTTGAAAGAGCTGGGCCAAGATCAAGTGATTGAAACAATCAAGGCCACAAAACAAACCACCATTTAAAACTAACAAAATGTTCTTTGATTTGAAAACAGGTAAACAGGAACAATCCAAAACAATCTCGCAAGAAGTAGGTGCAATAAAAGCAAGGCACGTGGAGACCAAAACTGGGTGTGCAGCAAAAGTTGACCCAAAAAATGGGAAGTCCCTTTCAAACTCTTCATTCATACTCCTAAATAAAATAAAAAGTGAAATAAATAAAAAAAAGAAGAAAAATTCAAAACATGGTAGCATAGGTCCTCCAATCTCTAGCTACGTTTTTCCAATATAGGGTCCTATTTCCTAGTTCCTGCCAGCATAACCTGGTAGTCTTTTCCAGTATAGGGTCCCACTCCCTAGTTGATCCCGGCATAACCCGATGACTTTTCCGGCATAACCCGAGGACCTTCCGGCATAATGATAAGTTGGTATTTTACTAACTTATCTCTTCTTAATACTTAGGCTTTTGTATGATTTTAATGAGAAGTTAAGGCATTTTCTAAGGTTTATTGGCATATTTCAGGTATCATATGATTTGGAGAAGATATAGAAGAAAACAAGTCAAAAAGTGCTAAAAAGGGAAAAATGGGCCACTGTCAGGGATTACACTATGCGATCGCACAAGTTAACAATAGCAAAACAATGCGAACGCGTGTAAATAAGTGTGATCGCAAAGAAGGAAGCCTATTAAGCGGCTGATCAACTGAGCTATGCGAACGCAAGACACTGTACGTGATTGCATAGCTTTGAGAAATCATTCACCGCAAATGAAATAGTACATATGCGAACACATAGTGTATTTTCTGGGCAGTTCTGGGCAAAAATGGAATTTCACGTTTTTAATCCCCAAACCTTTTAATACATGAACTAAAAGATATTTGGGGTATTTTTGGCATATTTTCAGTTTCAAAGACTTGAGAGAACACGGTTGGAAGCTAGGTTTTGCACACACACTTCGGTCTTGAAGATTTGAAGCTTGTGGTTGAGAATTTCTTACCCATTTATTTTTATTTTTTTATTTCCTTGCTTTTTATTGTATATCTAAGTGTGCATTATTTTATTCAACACTTGAATCTTGTTTATAAAAATATTCATGTTGAAAGTGTGGATTAAATACCTAGTTGTGCTTATGTATTGAATAATTTTTATCCTTTTATGAAGTGAGTTATTGTTACTTTAATTATTCTTGTTCTTTAATGTTTCTAAAGGGATTATGTAACCCTAGGACTCGCCCATTAACTCCGAATTAATTTTGGAAAAGATTATTTGGGATTGGTAAATATTAATTAACAAGAACTTGAGGCTTTAACCCACATTTTATAGATTTTACCTAGGGATAAGATTGAACTACTTGTAGCCATTCTGGGTGTGCTTAATATCTTAATTGTTTTAGGGATAATTCAATTAGGAAATCTTGTTAGTCTTTGGAAGAAGCTAATATAGAATTATTACCCATGGCTAATTAACATAAAATCGCTCATATTTGTAAAATCGTGAAATACATTGGATCGTTACTTGAGTGTAATTTCTATGCAACCATACTTGTAGACGTTGATCATTTTACTTGCTTTCTAGGTTAGTTTACATTTCTGCATTTAGGTATAAACATTCTCAAATCAATTCTTAGTGTTTGGCATTGCATAACAAGTGATAATTCTGTTACATTCCTAATCGCCTACATATTGTTCTCTGTGATATTCGACCCCGACTCATATTTGGGTAAATTATATTGCATGCGACCGTGTCCATTTACTTTTTTGTAGTGGATTTGGACGTCATCAAAATTAGCACCATTGCTGGGGAACAATTTGGCATAATTTAGGTTGTTTGAGAAATAAGCGTAAGTGCTTTGGTCAAATCTTGTAAATATTTGTATAATTATTTTTCTTACCTTGGTCTATTTTTCTTGTTTGTTTCTTGTTTATTTTCTTAGTTTTGAAAAATGGAATCATTTAATGAAAATGTTCGGATGGTAGTTGTTCATACTATGATAACTCTTGTCCTTATTGTGGAGGACCACGCTCGTGGCAAAATTGTTTAAATTCTCCTGGGGGTGGATTGTGCGCACAATCTCAAACCCACGAGTGGAGTATTTGTGGTAAGTGTGGTTGTTAAAAAGGGTCATTGGGAGTATTGTGCTTATTTTTCCTTCCCTTCCCCAAGCCCCCACTATAATTATTCTACTTTTTGTGATGAAAATTATAGGGCTATGGAAGTGGAAGAAGTTGAGCATGGTCAAAATGGAGAGTTCAAGCTCATGCTAGAATGCCTACTTGAAGGGGGAAATAAAGAGCAAAGTGCCTTGGAGGAGCTTTTGGAAAATAGTCTTCAAAATGGCTTGGCACTTGAAAGGGTGCACTCAGAAATGGGAGAAATGTTTGAAGCTTTAGAGGTCCAAAAATCCTCGGAAGTTAATGATAGACAAGAATTTTTCATAGATGTGGAAGCCGAAAATCCTTCCTTGGCACTTGATCAAAACCAAGAAGAACTCTCAAATGCTCAAAATGAGAAGATGATGCTCTTGTTGGAGACCATTCTTGAAAATGAGGAGAAGCATAACTTTGCACTCGAGGACTTGAAACAAAGCTTGAATCACAATGATGAACATATCTGCACTTTGGAAGATCAAATGAAAATAGTGGTTGAGGCTCACTATGCCCACCAATTTGAGAGTATGGAAGAAAGTCAAGAAGAGTCCGATTTCGAGAAAGAAAGTGAGCTCTACTTTGAGGAATCAAGAATTGAACATCTGCCAACCGACTCCAAGAGTGTTAGTGATGGTGAGAAAAATAAGGAATTAGAATCATCCGGTGTAAATGAAAAATTAGTTGAGATTGACTCTAATCCGAGGGAAAAAGAGGATGTCAAGATCCGAGAAGAATTGTAATTTGGGGGGTTGATGTCACATTCCAAGCACTTTTCAACATTGAAATTGTGTAGTGATATGGGAATTGAACTACACGAGTCAATGAGGGATTGCTAGGAGGAAAGACAAAGGCCATACATTTTACAATTCGAAGGATCAAGAAGCTAAAATGACATTCCTCACATGAAAGCCAAGAAGTACAAAATGAAGAAATTAAGTCTTGGCTTGATCATATACTTACCACTCCCCACCGCTCATGGTCACAAGCTTGATTCCAAGTTGGGTGCCCAATTCATATCGTCCAGGTGGAGAGAAAAGTGGTAAAGTTAACTTGCATCGTGCCACGATGTTTAATGCGATGCTTGGTTGGAGGCAACCCACCGATTCCAAATTTTTTGGTTGTTTTTGAAATTTTACTTTTTAGAATAGCTTATTATATTATTTCTAACCAATCTATCAAGTTTCAAAATTTTTGGAGTTGATTTGTGCAGGTGGAGGTGACTGGGAAGCCAAATACCAGTAGCTGGTGCAAAATTACAGTGCAACACACTGTTGCACTATGCGATCACCGCAAAAACATTGCGATCGCATTTCAATAGGTACCAGATAAACTATGCGATTGCATAGTTGCCAAAGTTATCACAAATTTTTAGGATTTTTGCACTATGTGATCGCACTTGTAGCCTCGCGATCGCATATCTCCAGGTAAGTGAAAAATAATTAAACACTGGAAACAACCCTTTCACTCAATCTTCTGCCTAAAAATGAGTTTTTTCACTCCCGTGGCCCTCAAAATCATCTCAAGGGTTTTCTCTCTTCAATTCCAACTCAATAATCAAGTTTAATCTCAAAGGAATGTGCTTTGTCACTCTAATCTCTCTTAAAGTTCCATTCTTGGTTCTACAAATGTGAATGAACAACCATTTTTCTTCCTTCTTCTTCTCCTTCTCTACTTCATGTCTAGAGCTGAAATTTTAGAGTATTTGCTGTGAATATTGTGCTTGAATGTGTGCTTGCTTGCTGGGTAAAGTTACTTGAGAGAGTGAGTTCTTAATTGTTGAAAAATTTGGGGTTATATCTGTGCTTAATTTCTCTAAATTTGGTATGAAAATCTACTGCTCATCAGTTGTTTGGGAAAATGCCCAAAAGAACTTGAACTGGGCAAGGCAGGAGACCTTCGTGATTGCGTTGACCGTTCTAGGTCTAATTATGAACTGTGGAAAAATGCCTTATGCGATCGCGTTGACTGTTCCGTGACCGCAGAGCTTTAAATTCTAAGAACAAAAAAATGCATTTTGCGATCGCATGTGTATCTCTACGATCGCATAACTTCAGCTTCAGTAGTCCAAAAAAAGTAGCTCTGTTGAATTTTTCCCTGATGCTTTCTGATATTTTTCTTTGGCCTAAGTGCATTATAATACAGTTTATAAAGTAATTGTTCATGCGTTTAATATTTGGTCTCCATTTGTAGGTACTTTGTGTATAAAATGGCCTCGAAAAATGTTGAAAATATGCAAAATGTGCAAGAATATGTTCCCCTAGCTATGGAAAGAGAGTATTTTGATGCGACGAGATTCATGGCGGCTGAGTGTGAAAGGAATTATGAAAAACTCATGTCAAAGAGTATTGTCAAAAAATGGGGCATCCATTTGGAAAATGTTGAGGCTAAGATGTCGGATTTTTTTCGAAGACTGACCGGCAGTGGATGGATATGCTCTCCTGAACCAATCAAAGCAAACTACACGATAGTTCATGAGTTTTACGCTAACGCCGTGAAGACTAATTTCCAGGGGGATGTATTCACTTTTGTCAGGGTAAGCGGGTCAACTTTGGCCCCCGAGGTAATAAATGCACACCCAGAGGAAGAGAGAGAGGAACACAGTGGTTGGTGGAAAAGCTTCATAACAGGGTGCAACCGACTTGGGAAAGAATACATAAAAGGGTTAATTCTTATTATTTAACTGTGGAAGCAAAGATTTGGCTATCCATTATCTTTGCCAGGATTGTGCCATCTAGAAATAAGACCGAAGTAACGCCTGAGAAGGCATTGATGATTGCTGGCATTAGGGATGGCTTGCCACTGAACGTGGGCCAGCATATCGTGAGTGAAATTGAGGAAGCAAGCAATGGAAGGTCTAGAAGCCTATTATTTCCCTCATTGATCACACAGTTGTGCTATGATGCTGAGGTGCTACCGAACCCAACTGATGTTGATAAGGACCCTGCCATAGGAATCTATCCATTGCTTCGAAAAGAGATAACTGGCAAGAAGAAAAAGAGAAGGACTGATGTGCTATCTCCTTCATTTGGGCAGTTTGATGAGTCCACCGAGGGATCCGGTAGTGCCTCCACAGCTACAGCACAATCACATGACCCCATGATTCCACTTCCTTATGGACCCCCCCACTATGGCCACATTTCCCATCAGATCTATGGTGTAGATGCTCATATTCGACAGCTTGTCCCGGGTCTTCCCTCTGGTCCATTTGGTGAAGGCACTTTGACTAGGTCTAGTAAGAAGCCAACGACCTTGGATGCTGTAGTGCTGGAGCAAAAGGCAATCAAAAGCATATTAGAAGACATGAGCCGGAGACGAGGAAAAGTTAAAAGGCGACAGATGAAGTTCAAGGAGCATGAGAAGAAGAGAAGCAAGTTTCTATCGAGGATGATGCACAAGCTGAGTTCACTATGTAGCTCACAGGATTCTGAAGATGATGATGATGAGGATTAGGAGCTCAGATTTCCCACCACCTCCAGCTCCGAGAGATGCAGTTTCAGGGAGCACCACCTTCATTTTATCTTGTTTTGATTAGTTGCATTGAGGATAGTGCAACACTTTAGGTTGGGGGTGGCTCATATTTTATATATGTGGCAGAGCATTATGTGGAGCATGAACATTTTTTTTGTTGTGAAATTATGTGGATTGGTTAACGTTGTTAGTTTATTAATAATATTTTGTAGAATTAGAATTTTCTTATTGACTCTTTTATTTTTCTTATTTTTTTTATTTGTGTTTATTTTGGTTTCTATATTTTTTAATATATAGTAGTATTAGTTAAACTTCTTGGTTTTTCTTTCTACCGCGGTTCTTTTTCAAGGAATTTATTTGTGTTGAATCGGGTGACTTTTCCCTATGATGGATGGTGTGATAACTTTCTTAAGAGATTAGTCTTATTTAGTTTTTTTTAGAAAGTGAATATTTTTTTAATTAGTTTAGTAGCTAGTTGTGAATAAAGCAGTTATTGGGTGTAATCTTTTGTCCATAAACCAATATGTGGCTTGTTTGGTACAAACATAATTTAAACTTTGGCATATGAAGTTTTGATCTTGAAAATAAAAAATGATTGAAGTGATAATTCCTTGTCGTGACTTTTAGAGTATAATTTTGTCTCTTTAATTTATTAAATATCTTCTTAGCTACATGTGACTTCCTTGAGATTTATTGGTTTCAATTGAATTTTGGATTTATATTCCATTTGAGCTTTCATGTGCCATGTGTGGTGAGCTTTAATTATAAAAGTTCTTTTGCATTATTTTTAGTCTAGAATTTGCCCGGAATGTGCTTCAAGGCGAAATCCTAGATTAACTTGTTATGAAAAATGATATTAGGCCTTCCTTGTACCATTATTGTGCCTAAATTTTCTACCCGTGAAAATTTTCCCTAGTCAACCCTTTTGAGACTTTTTACTTTTTCTTTGACAATCATGTTACAAGCTATCATCTTATTGATGTTCTTGTGGAACCATACCTCCCTAAGTAATATAAAGTATGAATATAGGCTAAAAGACTAAGTTTGGGGTGGAGGTTGGAAAAGTTGTGATATGAAGGTTTCTCAAAAAGTAAAAAGTAGTAATGATGAAGAAATGAAAAACAAAATAAGGAAGTATGAATAAATGGAAGACTAAGTGATATATATATATATATAAAAAAGAAGGAAAAAAGAGAAGAAAGGGTGGAAATATTCTTGAAGGAAGTGGATTTTTATTGTTTAAAAGTGTAGTGCTTAGGGAGGTTTTGAGTCACTCTTACCCAAAATTGTGCTCTACCTTAATAAAAAGCCTAAAATAAAACCCTTTAAGTCCTAATTAATTTTGAACTGAGTATATCTACATTGGTGAAGAAATACATGAAAGGCAAGCCTATGGTACTACTTGGGTACATTAGAATATCTGTGTGTGAGAGAGAGTTGAGTCTTTCCATTTGACATCCCATTTATGTTTTGAATTGAAATTTATGAGTTTGGGATTCTCTCTTAAAGTGTGAGGGCACATGAAATTCGAGTTATGAATTTAATCCCATTTTCAATTAAGAGGAATGAGTGAGGGAAGTCAATTGTGGTAGAGATGCAAATTTCGAATCTTTAGTGTCATGACTTGGTTGCTACTTTAGTTAATATGGTGTTTGAGTTTTTGAATAAAAAAATATGTAAAAAATTGGTGATTCATATGCTTTGGATTAATTGTTGGTACCAACCGAAGTCATTAGATTGTGCCAAAATTGATCCTTCTTGACTTGAAATGATGTTTGGTATGCCATTGAGCTTAATTGATTATTTTAGTGAAGGATGTTCTTAGTCTTTGAATTGCCTGAGGACAAGCAATAGTTTAAGTTTGGGGGTTTGATAATTTGGTATTTTACCAACTTATACCTTCTTAATACTTAGGCTTTTGTATGATTTTAATGAGAAGTTAAGGCATTTTCTGATGTTTATTGGTATATTTCAGGTATCATATGATTTGGAGAAGATATAGAAGAAAACAAGTCAAAAATGCTAAAAAGGGAAAAGTGGACGACTGCCAGTGATTACACTATGCAATCGCACAAGTTAAAAATAGCAAAACAATGCGAACGCATGTAAATAAGTGCTATCGCGAAGAAGGAAGCCTGGTCAGCAGCTGGTCAACTGAGCTATGCGAACGCAAGACACTATACGCGATCGCATAGCTTGGAGAAATCATTCACCGTGTACGCAATAGTACATATGCGAACGCATAGTGTATTTTCTAGCAGTTTCGGGTAAAAATAGAATTTTACGTTTTTAATACCCAAACCTTTTAATACATGAACTAGCAGATCTTTGGGGTATATTTTGGCATATTTTTAGTTCCAAAGACTTGAGAGAACAAGGTTGGAAGTTAGGGTTTTCACACACACTTTGGTCTTGAAGATTTAAAGCTTGTGGTTGAGAATTTTTTACCCATTTATGTTTATTTCTTCATTTGCTTGCTTTGTTTTGTATATCTAAGTGTGTAGTATTTTCTTCAACACTTGAATCTTGTTTATGGAAATATTCATGTTCAAAGTATGGATTAAATACCTAGTTGTGCTTATGTATTGAATGATTTTTATCCTTTTGTGAAGTGAGTTATTGTTACTTTAATTATTCTTGTTCTTTAATGTTTCTAAATGGATTAGCTAACCCTAGGACTCGCCCATTAACTCCGAATTAATTTTGGGAAAGATTATTTAGGGTTGGTAAATATTAATTAACAAAAACTTGAGGTTTTAACCCTCATTTTATAGATTCTACTTAGGGATAGGATTAAACTACTTGTAGCCATTCCGGGTGTGCTTAATCTCTTAATTGTTTTAGGGATAATTCAATTAGGAATTCTTGTTAGTCTTTGAGAGAAGCTAATATAAAATTATTACCCGTGGCTAATTAACATAAACTCGCTCGTATTTGTAAAATCGTGAAATACATTGGATCGTGTAACGACCCGGCCGGTCGTTTTTGGAATTTACACCCTGAGCTGCCATTAACTGCTTCCCCTAAGTTTATTTCTACTATTTTGGTTTGCTGGGACGTTCGCTGTTAGGATTCGAAGTGTTTTGGGACACTTAGTCCCTAAATGAGAGCTTAAGTGTTGATAAATGGTCCGTAATCGAAACAGTGTAAAGACGACCTCAGAATGGAAATCCGATGGCTCCGTTAGCTTTGTTAGGTGATTTCGGGGTTGGGAGCGTGTTCGGAATGTATTTTGGAAGCTCGTAGCTCATTTAGGCTTGAAATGCCGAAGTTTGAATTTTTGAAGTTTTCGGTCCGATAGTGAGTTTTTGATCCGAGGATCAGAATGGAATTCCAGAAGTTGCAGTAGCTCTGTCATGTCATTTGGGATGTGTGTGCAAAATTTCAGGTCACTCGGACGAGGTTTGGTTAGGTTTTTGATCGAAAACGTGTTTTGTTGGAATTTGAAGTTCTTAGGCTTGAATCTTTGATTAATTCGTGTTTCCAACATTGTTTTAGGTGGTTTAAGGATTGGTACAAGTTTGAATGATGTTATGGGATATATATCCGTAGGTTTGATTGAGGTCTGGGGGGCCTCGGGTGTGTTTCGGATGCTCAACGAAGCACTTTGGATTTTGAAAATGTTGCAGAAACTCCCTTCAGCTGTTGCAGAACCTTTCTTCATTGCGATCACATGCATAACCATGCGATCGCATAGTGAAAATTCTGGAGGGGGACCAAACCCTTCTATGCGATCGCATAAGCTGTCCGCGATCGCACAGTTCAGCTTTCTCCTCTTATGCGATCGCAATACCTTGGCTGCGTTTGCATAGAACAATTTTTGAACCTTCTAGTTTTCTCTTCTGCGATCGCAGTTCTCTATATGTGTTCGTATAGACCAAATTCTGGGCCCTCAATAATTACTCTTCGCGGTCGCATTCCCTCTCTTGCGATCGCATAGAACAAAATCCCTGGGCAGTATTTAACATTTTAAAATGAGGGTTTAGCCATTTTTGACAAAACTCAAGCTAGAGAGCTCGGGTTTGAGAGAAATTTCGAAGGGTTTTCAAGAGCAACGATTGGGTAACAATTCTCTACTCTCTTATGCTTAATACCCACTAACCTAATCACAATTTCCTCCTTAATTTCGGATTTTTGAATGAAAATTGGGTGAAACTTC
Organism: Nicotiana glauca; assembly: GCA_026770625.1. Classification (NCBI taxonomy): domain Eukaryota; kingdom Viridiplantae; phylum Streptophyta; class Magnoliopsida; order Solanales; family Solanaceae; genus Nicotiana; species Nicotiana glauca. The sequence continues at coordinate 52,598 of MU686731.1, forward strand.
ACTGGCTAAACTATTGGGTTTTGAGTGGGCATTTGACCTCCGATTTGGGAGATTTTTATATGGTTAGACTCATGAGAGTACGAGGGTTCTAAAAATATGAAAATTATTTGATTCCGAGATGTTGGCTGGAGGGGCGTTTTGGTTATTTTACCTATTTTCGCACCCTAACTTTAAATTTAATAGTGAAATCAGTTGTTTGCAATATTATTCACGATGTGTAATTGAATTGGATAGATTTGGGCCATTTGGAGTCGGATACTCGTGGCAAAGGCATGGTTCCTAGTGATATTGAGCCGGTTTGAGGTAGTGGCTTGTCTAACCTTGTGTGGGGGACCCTTCCCATTAGGATTTTTACTTGATATTTGAGTGCCTTGTACGTGAGGTGACGAGCGCGTACTTTAGCCGATTGATGAAATCCTTGTTTTTTTTCTTAAGCTATGGAAATTTAGTTCTTATTCTTATTTGCTTTATTCTATTTGAAGTTATGACTTATGCTAGATTAGGAAAAGCCTGCTTAGCTGACTTGACTGTCTAATTGCTTAAATTATTTTGACTGCATTACGTGAAGCATGCTAGGCTAGTTCTATCTGTTGTTTGTCTTTCGTACGCTATTCCTTGGTTTGTTTCTGGCTATTGTTGCACATTTACATTGGGACTACGGATGTGGGATTCCGGTAGCTCCCCCCTTGGCTGTTTACTTTGGGACTACGGGTTCGATTCTCGAGAGATTCCCCAACACTTTTACTTTGGGACTACGAGACGGTATCCCGAGAGATCCCCCTGCACATTGATGATTGGACTACGGGACTATATCCGGGGAGATCCTTCGATTTGGTACATGAGTTGGACTACGGGATGGTATACCGGGAGATCCACTGGACAGTTGAGGAAAGGGCTACAGGACGGTATCCTGGGAGACCTTCATTGGTATCTTTGGCATTGAGCTGTGTTTACTCTATCTTTGAAGTTGTTATTGCCTCGTTGACCTGTCTTATTTCACCGCTGTATTTATTATTCCTGTCAGATTATTATACTGTTAATTATTGTTATTATTATATTTTGTCTCAGTAGGGCCTTGATTTTCCTCGTCACTACCCCATCGAGGTTAGTCTTGGCACTTACTGAATACCACTGTGGTTTACTCATGCCCTTCCTGCGCATGTTTTTTTTATGCGCAGATCATCCAGGTACCTCTACTCAGGCGCACTATCAGTGAGGCACGAGGACTGCGGAGACTTCGAGGTAGATCTGATGCGTCCGCCGACCGACGAGTCTCCCTCTTACTCTATCTTTAGTACTTAGTTATTCTTTCTTCCGGTTGTTGGATATTCTGGAGTTTTGGAGCCTTACTATACACTTCTGTTGACTGTGTTGCCCTTGAGTTTCCGTGTTTTGGGAATTTTTTTAGACTTGTGATATTGGGTTGTACATGCCGAGCGGCATCCAGTACAATTTCCTTTAAATATTTAATTTGAATTTCTCTATTTTTCCGCAATTATTATGTTTCCGCAATATTAGGCTTACCTGGTCGTGGGGACCAGGTGCCGTCATGACATGTTCACGGTTGGTGAACTAGGATCGTGACAAGTTGGTATCAGAACTCTAGGTTCATAGGAGTCACGAAACACAGGCCGGTTTATTAGAGTCACGCTGATCGGTACGGAGACGTCAGTATTTATCTACGAGAGGCTATGTAACTGTTTAGGAAAAATCTTTATTTCATTTGAATTCCTTGTCGTGTGATATTTTGACATCAATTCTAAACTTCTGTCTTCTATTCTCTCACAGATGGTGAGGACACGTGCTACACGAGATGACCAGGCACCAGCGCTTCCTGCTGCCGCCGTCAGAGGCCGGGGCCGGGGCCGGGGTAGAGGTCGAGGATGTGCATGCTGTGTAGCCAGAGCACCTGTGCGAGCTACCGCCGAGGTACCACCAGCAGATTTAGCCAGAGCCCAGGCACCTGGCACACTGCTACTACTACTCCAGCGCTCCACGAGACTTTGGCTCAGTTCATGAGCATGTACACCACCTTAGCTCAGGCAGGGTTGCTTCCCCTTGCTGCAGCCACATCCCAGGCCGGGGGAGGAGCACAGACTCCTGCCGTCCGCACTCTCGAGCAGCGAGTGCAGGTTGAGCAGGCTCCAGAGATTATTCCCGCACCGCCTGTAGCACCAGTTCAGCACGAGGATAGGTCAGCTGCTTCAGAGGACGAGCAACGGAGTCTAGAAAGGTTCAAGAAATATGATCCCCCGGTGTTCAGTGGCTTAGCATCAGATGATGCCTTGGGATTTTTGGAGGAGTGTCATCGTATTCTTCGTACTATGGGCATAGTGGAGTCCATCGGGATTTCTTTCACTGCCTTTCAGCTTCGGAGAGCCGCCTATGATTGGTGGCGTACTTATGAGTTAGTTAGTCCAGTCGAGGCTGCTTCACTGACTTGGACCCAGTTCTCATACATGTTTATGAGAGAGGTTTTTCCCAGAGCCTCAAGGATTCATGGCGCGCGGAGTTTGAGCACTTGCGCCAGGGTGTTATGACAGTTTTAGAGTATGCCATCCGTTATACCAGGTTGGGCAGGCATGCACCGGCCTTGGTTGCCACACTTCGGTAGAGAGTTCGCAAGTTTATCGAGGGCCTTATCCCGTCTATTCGGTCTAGCATGGCTCAAGAGTTGGAGATGGATATTCCTTACCAGCAGGTAGTGAGCATTTCTAGGAGGATTGAGGGTATGCTCGCCAGGGAGCGAGGGGAGATGGAGGCCAAGAGGTCTCGAGAGTCGGGTCACTACTCTGGTGCCCGTACCCCATCAGCAGGTCATTATGGTAAAGGTTATTTTGGTCGCCCTGTACATCCAACTTTACCGGTAGCCGGCAGTACTCCAGCTCCGCCTACACCTCAGGAGCCTTATTATGCGTCTCCAGTTTCTAGCGCGCCTCCTGCGCGGGGTACTTCCAGAGGTCAGTCCAGCAGGCCTAGCCCCAGCCAGTCATAGCCACCGCGTCCTCCCAGAGCTTGTTTCGAGTGTGGCTATACACGTCACATGGTTAGGGACTGCCCCAGACTTAGTAGGGGTGCATCTTCACAGACTGCTCAGCTACAGCGGGCTCCTCAGAGTTCTCATGCGATGATTACAGCTCCAGCTGCTACCCCACCTGCCCAGCCAGCTAGGGGCGGAGGTCGGGGAGATAGAGGTCACACTCGAAAGAGGGGTCGGGCCAGATATTATTGTATTCCTGCTCGCACTGAGGCTGTTGCCTCCAATTTCGTCATCACATGTATTATACTGGTTTTTCACAGAGAGGCATCGGTTCTATTCGATACAGGCTCTACATATTCTTATGTGTCTTCTTATTTTGCTCCGCATTTGGGTGTGTCTCGGGATTCTTTGAGTACCCCCGTTTATGTTTCTACTCCTGTGGGAGATTATCTTATTGTGGACCACATTTATCGGTCATGTTTGGTTACTATTCGTGGTTTTGAGACCAGAGCAGATTTATTGGTAGTCGGTATGGTTGACTTTGATATTATTCTGGGCATGGACTGGTTGTCGCCCATCATTCTATTCTTGATTGTCACGCCAAGACCATGACACTGGCTATGCTAGGTATTCCGCGTATTGAGTGGAGTTGTACCTTAGATCACACTCCCAGCCGAGTTATCTCTTTTCTTAAGGCTCAGCGTATGGTTGAGAAGGGGTGTGCTGCGTATTTAGATTATGTGAGAGATGTCAGTGTTGATACCCCTTCTGTTGATTCAGTTCCAGTGGTACGGGATTATCCCGATGTGTTTCCAGCTGATCTTCCGGGCATGTCGCCCGATAGATACATTGATTTTGGAATTGATCTGTTGCCAGGCACTCAGTCCATTTCCATTCCTCCATATCGCATGGCTCCTCCTGAGTTGAAGGAGTTGAAGGATCAATTGCAGGAATTGCTTGGTAAGGGTTTTATTCGGCCTAGTGTCTCACCGTGGGGTGCTCCTGTCTTGTTTGGGAAGAAGAAGGATGGTTCTATGCGTATGTGCATTGATTATCTCTAGTTGAACAAAGTTACAGTGAAGAACCGTTATCCTTTGCCTCGAATTGATGATCTGTTTGACCAGCTTCAGGGCGCACATGTGTTTTCCAAGATTGATTTTCGCTCAGGTTACCATCAGTTGAAGATCCGGGAGCCAGACATCCCGAAGACTGCCTTTAAGATTCGGTATGGTCATTACGAGTTCCTTGTTATGTCATTTGGGCTATCAATGCCCCAGCAGCTTTTATGCATTTGATGCACAGTGTATTCAGGCTATATCTTGACTCATTCGTTATTATTTTCATTGATGATATTCTGGTGTATTCCCGGAGTCGGGAAGATCATGAGCAACATCTGAGGATATTTCTTCAGACCTTGAGAGAGAAGAAATTATATGCAAAGTTCTCAAAATGTGAGTTCTGATTGATTTCCGTGGCATTCCTAGACTACATGGTATCGAGTGAGGACATTCGGGTGGATCCGAGGAAGGTAGAGGCCGTATAGAGTTGGCCCAGGCCCTCCTCAGCTACAGAGATTCGCAGTTTCCTTGGCTTGGCGGGTTATTACCGTCGCTTTGTGGAGGGGTTTTCATAGATTGCAGCCCCTATGACTAGATTGACCCAAAAAAGGTGCCCCGTTTCAGTGGACAGAGGAGTGTGAGGCGAGCTTCCAAAAGCTCAAGACAACTTTGACTTCAGCCCCAATCTTGATGCTGCCTACCGGTTCGGGGTCTTATATAGTTTATTGTGATGCCTCACGGGTTGGACTTGGAGTGGTGTTGATGCATGATGGTAGGGTGATTGCCTACGCGTCCAGACAGTTGAAGATACATGAAAAGAATTACCTTGTCCACGACCTTGAGTTAGCTGCTATTGTTCAAGCCTTGAAGATCTGGCGTCATTATTTGTACAGGGTGCCTTGTGAGATCTATACTGACCATCAGAGTTTGCAGCACTTACTCTAGTAGAGGGACATGAATATGCGTTAGAGGAGATGGTTAGAGTTGTTGAAGGATCATGATATCACTATTCTGTATCACCCGGGCAAGGCCAATGTGGTGGCAGATGCCTTAAGTCGCCGGGCAGAGATTTTGGGTAGTTTGGCATATTTACCAGCTTCAGAGAGGCCGATGGCGATGGATGTTCAGGCCCTAGCCTGCCAGTTCGTGAGATTGGATCTCTCGGAGCCCAGTCGGGTTCTAGCCTGTGTGGCTTCCTAGTTTTCACTATTTGACTGTATCAGGGAACAGCAGTATGATGACCCTCATTTGCTTGTCCTTCAGGACAGGGTTCAGCGTGGTGATGCCAGAGATGTGACCATCGGGGATGATGGGGTATTGAGGATGCAGGGCCAGATTTGTGTGCCCAATGTCGATGGTCTTCGAGAGTTGATTCTAGCAGAGACCCATAGTTTGCAGTATTCCATCCATCCTGGTGCCCGAAGATGTATTAGGACTTGAGGTAGCACTATTGGTGGAGTCAGATGAAGAAGGATATAGTTGATTACGTGTCTAGATGCCTCAACTGCCAGCAGTTGAAGTATGAGCACCAGCGTCCGGGTGGGTTGCTTCAGCAGATAGAGATCCCGGAGTAGAAATGGGAGCATATCACCATGGACTTTGTATCTAGACTCCCGCGGACCTTGAAGAAGTTTGATTCCATTTGGGTCATTGTGGATCGGCTGACCAAGTCCGCTCATTTCATTCCTGTGTGTACCACTTATTCTTCGGAGCGGTTGGCAGAGATTTATATCAGGGAGATCGTCCGTTTGCATGGTATTCCAGTTTCTATCATTTCAGACAGAGGTACTCAGTTTACATCGCGGTTCTGGAGAGACGTGCAGTAGGATTTAGGCACTCGGGTAGAGTTGAGCACAACATTTCACCCCCAGACGGGCGGACAGTCCGAGCGAACTATTCAGATTCTTGAGGATATGCTCCGTGCGTGTGTGATTGAGTTTGGAGGGTATTGGGATCATTTACTTCCATTGGTAGAGTTTGCTTATAACAACAGTTATCAGTCCAGTATTCAGATGGCACCGTATGAGGCTTTATATGGTAGTAGGTGTAGATCTCCGGTGGGTTGGTTTGAGCCGGGTGAGGCCAGGCTATTGGGCACAGAGATGGTCCAGGATGCATTGGAGAAGGTTAAGGTGATTCAGGATAGACTTCGTACAGCCCAGTCCAGACAGAAGAGTTACGCGGACAGGAAGGTTTGTGATGTTTCATATATGGTTGGTGAGCAGGTTCTGCTTCGGGCCTCGCCTATGAAAGGCTTCATGAGGTTTAGGAAGAAAGGAAAGCTGAGTTCGAGATTTATTGGCCCTTTTAAGATCTTGAGGCGAGTTGGGGAGGTTCCTTATGAGCTTGCCTTACCTCCCAGCCTAGCCGGAGTTCACCCTGTATTTCATGTTTTGATGATCCGGAGATATCACAGTGATCTGTCGCACCTGTTAGATTTCAGTTCAGTCCAGTTGGACAAGGATCTATCCTATGTTGAGGAGCCAGTGGCTATTTTGGACAGGCAGATCAGAAAGCTGAGGTCAAAGAACATAGCTTCAGTGAAAGTTCAATGGCGGGGTCAGCCGGCCGAGGAGGCAACTTGGGAGATCGAGCAGGATATGCGCAGCCAGCACCCTCATCTTTTTACTACTTCAGGTATGTTCTCTATGCTCGTTCGAGGACGAACGAATGTTTAAGTGTAGGAGGATGTAATGACCTGGCCGGTCGTTTCTGGAATTTACACCCCGATCCCCCATTAACTGCTTCCTCTAAGTTCATTTATGCTATTTTGGTTTGCTGAGACGTTCGGTGTTAGGATTCGGAGTGTTTTGGAACATTTAGTCCCTAAATGAGAGCTTAAGTGTTGAAAAATGGTCCGCAATTGGAACAGTGTGAAGACAACCTCGGAATGGAAATCCGATGGTTCCGTTAGCTTTGTTAGGTGATTTCGGGGTTGGGAGCGTGTTCAGAATGTATTTTGGAAGCTCGTAGCTCATTTATGATTGAAATGTCGAAGTTTGAATTTTTGAAGTTTTCGGTTCGATAGTGAGTTTTTGATCCGAGGGTCGGAATGGAATTCCGGAAGTTGCAGTAGCTCCGTCATGTCATTTGGGATGTTTGTGCAAAATTTCAGGTCATTCGGACGAGGTTTGGTTAGGTTTTAGATCGAAAGCGTGTTTTGTTGGAATTTGAAGTTCTTAGGCTTGAATCTTTGATTAATTCGTGTTTTCGGCATTTTTTTAGGTGGTTTAAGGATTGGTACAAGTTTGAATGATATTATGGGATAGGTCCGTAGGTTTGGTTGAGGTCCGGGGGGCCTCGGGTGCCTCGGGTGTGTTTCGGATGCTCAACAGAGCACTTTGGAGTTTGAAAATGTTGCAGAAAATCCATTCAGCTGTTGCAGAACCTTTCTTCATTGCGATCGCATCCATAACCATGCGATCGCGTAGTTCATTTCTGGAGGGGGACCAAACCCTTTTATGTGATCGCATAAGCTGTCCGCGATCGCAGAGTTCAGCTTTCTCCTCTTATGCGATCGCAATACAGTGGCTGCATTCGCATAGAACAATTTTTGAACCTTCTAATTTTCTCTTCTGTGATCGCAATTTTCTTTATGCGTTCGCATAGACCAACTTCTAGGCCCTCAATAATTACTCTTCGCGGTTGCATTCCCTCTCTTGCGATCACATAGAACAAAATCCCTGGGCAGTATCTAACATTTTAAAACGAGGGTTTAGCCATTTTTGACAAATTTCAAGCTAGAGAGCTCGGATTTGAGAGCAATTTTGAAGGGTTTTCAAGAGCAACGATTGGGTAACGATTCTCTACTCTCTTATGCTTAATACCTACTAACCTAATTACAATTTCCTCCTTAATATCGAATTTTTGAATGAAAATTGGGTGAAACTTCATTGGCTAAACTATTGGGTTTTGAGTGGTCATTTGACCTCCGATTTGGGAGATTTTTATATGGTTAGACTCGTGAGAGTACGAGGGTTCTAAAAATATGAATATTATTCAATTTCAAGATGTTGACTGGAGGGGCATTTTGGTCATTTTACCTATTTTCACGCCCTAGCTTTAAATTTAATAGTGAAATCAGTTGTTTGCAATATTATTTACGATGTGTAATTGAATTGAATAGATTTGGGCCATTTTGAGTCGGATACTCGTGGCAAAGGCGTGGTTCCTAGTAATATTGAGCCGGTTTGAGGTAAGTGGCTTGTCTAACCTTATGTGGGGGACCCTTCCCCTTAGGATTTTTACTTGATATTTGAGTGCCTTGTACGTGAGGTGACGAGCGCGTACTTAAGCCGATTGATGAAATCCAGGTTTTTTTTTGCTTAAGCGATGGAAGTTTAGTTCTTATTCTTATTTGCTTTATTCGATTTGAAGTTATGACTTATGCTAGATTAGGAAAAGCATGCTTAGCTGACTTGACTGTCTAATTGCTTAAGTTGTTTTGACTACACTACGTGAAGCATGCTAGGCTAGTTCTATCTGTTGTTTGTCTTTTGTACTTCATTACTTGGTTTGTTTCTGGCTATTGTTGCACATTTACATTGGGACTACGGATGTGGGATTCCGGTAGCTCCCCCCCTTGTCTGTTTACTTTGAGACTACGGGTTAGATTTTCGGGAGATCCCCCTGCACTTTTACTTTGGGACTACGAGACGGTATCTCGGGAGATCCCCCTGCACATTGATGGTTGGACTACGGGATGGTATCCCGGGAGATCCTTCGATTTGGTACATGAGTTGGACTACGGGACGGTATCCCGGGAGATCCACTAGAAAGTTGAGGAAAGGGCTACAAGACGGTATCCTGGGAGACCCTCTTTGGTATCTTTGGCATTGAGCTAAGTTTACTCTGTGTTTACTCTATCTTTGAAGTTGTTATTGCCTCGTTGACCTATCTTATTTCACCGCTGTATTTATTATTCCTGTCAGATTATTATACTGTTAATTATTATTATTATTATATTTTGTCTCAGTAGGGCCCTGACCTTCCTCGTCACTACCCCACTGAGGTTAGGCTTGGCACTTACTGAATACCGCTGTGGTGTACTCATGCCCTTCCTGCGCATGTTTTTTTTTCATGTGCAGATCATTCAGGTACCTCTACTCAGGCACACTATCAGTGAGGCAAGAGGACTACGGAGACTTCAAAGTAGATCTGTTGCGTCAGCAGACCGATGAGTCTCCTTCTTACTCTATCTTTAGTATTTAGTTATTCTTTCTTCCGGTTGTTAGATATTCTGGAGTTTTGGAGCCTTACTATACACTTCTAGTGCCTGTGTTGCCCGTGAGTTTTCGGGTTTTGGGAATTGTTTTAGACTTGTGATATTGGGTTGTACATGCCAAGCGGCATCCAGTACAACTTCCTTTAAATATTTAATTTGATTTTCTTTATTTTTCCGCAATTATTATATTTCCGCAATATTAGGCTTACCTGGTCGTGGGGACCAGGTGCCGTCATGACTTGTTCATGGTTGGTGAACTAGGGTCGTGACAGATCGTTACTTGAGTGTAATTCCCGATGCAACCATACTTGTAGCCATTGATTATTTTACTTACTTTCTAGGTTAGTTTACATTTCCGCATTTAGGTATAAATATTTTCTCAAATCAATTCTTAGTGTTTGGCATTGCATAACAAGTGATAATTCTCTTACCTTTCTAATCGCCTACATGTTGTTCTCTGTGGGATTCGACCCCGACTCATAGTTGGGTAAATTATATTGCATGTGACCGTTTACATTTACTTTTTAGTAGTGGATTTGGACGTCTTCAAAATTGGCGCCGTTGCCGAGGAATAATTTGGCGTAATTTAGGTTGTTTGAGAAATAAGCATAAGTGCTTTGGTCCAAACTTTTGAATCTTTGTGTAATTATATTTCTTACCTTGGTCAAAATTTTAAAGGTTTATAGATAGGAATCTTGTAACTCATAGTTGATAGGTTTAGCAAGTTTAGCTTTTTATCTTTCATTTTTGTGTAATAAGTAGCGCAACAAGCAGAAACAGTAGCAACAACAGTGAAATCACAGCTTCTCGGTAGTCCCAGCTACCAAAATTCTAGAACTATACTGACCTGATTCCTTTATAGCCAAGGATATGTAGGAAACCTCCAAAGCATGGTTCAGTCAGACTTTTTCCAAAAAAATATTTCCCATGGAGTTTCAAATGGGCAAAATCGCTCGTAGTTGCTCATTTTATCTTTGCCCGAAAACTCTTCGTGTTTCCGAGCAAAGAGGGGCAGCTGTGAGCATGTAATTTTTGCCCTATTAGAAATACTCCTAAAAAAATTAAAAGAAATAGATTTTCCCAAATTGTTTTTCAATTTTATAAGATTTTTTATTAATTGTTTGTATTTTGTGCATGTTTAATTTTATTAAAATCATGAAAATGCCCCAAAATATCAAAAAAAACATCATGCGTTGTATATTATAATTTGTTTTCATATTTTAGAATTAATTATTTAATTAATTGCTTTATCAAAATGAAAAATCACAAATTTTCATTCATTTTTACATTTTTAGACTTTAATGCTAAGTTAGTAATTTTCTCTTCTTTAATTTAGGATCAACTAATTTTTGTAAATATTATAATAGATAATTAGTTTAATTTTATAAATTAGATTAATTTTGGATTTTAATTAAAGAAAAGAAAAAGAAAAACAAAAAAAGAAATAACAAAAGAAATTAAAAAAAAGGATTAATTTGAAATTGGGCCAATTTTTATACACAAACCGTCCCAAACCCAAGCCCAAAACTCAGCCTACTCGTTCCAATCCCCTTAGCCTCAAACGACCCCGTTTCTTTGTCTTTCAATCGCAGCCGTTGGATTCTTTTGGTCCAACGGCTCGGAATTGGTCACTCAATTCTTATAAGACTGTCCGAATCAGAGACCCCCTATCTACCCCTCTCATTCCATCTCTAACACTCTCAAACGAGAAACCCTAGCCGCCCCTTTAACCCACATCGCCTCCGACGTGGTCCGCTGACCGAAAATCACCTCATGGCGGCGGACCACCTCCAAACTCCACCAAATTAACACCCTATAACCACCTTTCCTTCCCCTTTTCAAATTCCCAAACTATTTCCCTCAAATCTCTCTCAAACCGCTCGAATGTTAGATCTAAGATTCACAAAAAACCTAAACTTTTCCCTTTTGATTTTTCGGCCAATTTCTGGTTTGTTTAAACCCAAGACTTCCATTAGTCGACTGTTCTTGTTAAGAACAGTCGATTAATGGTCGTCCAAGTTCATTTCACCCCATTGAAGCTTGTCCGAGTCCTTGACTGGTCCGAATTTGAGCGAGTTCTGGTAATTTCTTTGCCATTGTTTTCTCCTTTCCTCTTTTGATTATCCTTTTCATCTTCTTTCTTCTTTTTAGCCGCATGTTTTAGGTTTGCAATTTTAGGTTTTTCTTTTCTTTTGTTCACGGCTGTTTTATTTGTTTATTTTGCATCTGTTTATTAGATTAATCAAAGCATGTTAAGATTTCATCAACTGAAGTTTAATTTGAATTGCATAAACTTAGTTTAATTAGGGTTAACTTTTAGGTTTGATAAATAGCATGATTTTTCTGTTTCTTTCATATTTTTGTCTTATGTTTGTTTTATTTTATGCTCAGTGTTTAGTTCAAGTTAATTAGAATAATATTACTCAAGTTGATTAACAAGTTGTTTAGTCTATTATTGGTTAGCTGGTAGAAAAATTAGTTGATTAAATTGTTTAACTTGCCAACTGAAAAGGTTAGTTTCTAGGGTTTCTTTGCAGTTCCATTATAATTCTGGGTTGTTTACATTTTAGTTGTGTTAGTTGTTTGAATCCTGTTTTATTTTAGGTGGATTATGCGAGCCCGTTTAATTTACTAATTAGATTTAGAATTTTTTGGTTTAAACCCTGAATGCCCTTAAGCTTAAGTCTGATTTTGGAATTAAAAGAACACTTGAAACAATGCTTAGGAGGTTCTTTAAAGGTCTTTAAAATCAGAATAGGATCAGAATTGGTTAGAATTGGAATAGTTGTTAAATAAAAGGGTAAAACTAGATTTTACATAGGGTAAATATGATAAGGTTCTAATATTTTGGACAACTGCCCCCATTTTTAGCAAAAGATGCTGAAATTGGGTGGAAAAAAGGACATACAACTGTCAAAAGTAGGGGTGGGCGTTCGGGCAGTTCGGATTACATATGAAATTTCGATTTGGATTTTTAGTTTTCGGATTGACAAAATGACAATCCAAATTCAATCCAAATAATTTTGGATTGGATCGGATTTTTTATGTTCGGTTTTGGATTAATCGGTTTGGATATTTTGAATTTTCGGTTTTGAGCTTATAACTTGAGATGTTTCTTCTTTTTACAAAAATGAATATCCAAATAAAGTACTCATGTTAAACTGCGTGAAAAGTTCTTCATTTTCATCGCAATCATCGAAATGGAATATTAAAGCAATGAAATTATTATATAAAAAATAAGAAAAAATATAAACGAGATGTTAATACGACAGATAAGAAGTAGAAATAGGAAAACCATGTCCAAATATTCTCATAATAACTTAGTAATTAATGTTGAATATATATGATAATATCTAATGCGTAGGGTATTGAACTTATTACTATTGACATATGGATAATGGACTAAATATAAAGTATTAGAATTTTAGATTTTCGGATATCCAAAAATTCAAAGTACCAAATCCATTATCCAATCGAAAATCCAAAAATTTTAAAAATTAAATCCAAAATCCAATCCGTAATCTGAAAATCCAAACCAAAAATCCAAGAAATTCAAATTTCAGTTTGGATTTTGAGTTTGCCCATAGTATGTCCACCCCTAGTCAAAAGATGCTTTACCATTAGACCTTTAGGGAATTTAGGTTAGAATATGCTCTTTTGGTGCTATTTTGGGGATCCCCTATAAAAGGAAAGCTATTCCTTCATCCTACAAAATTAATCAGCACATTTTGACCCTAAATTTCAGAATACAAAAGAAAACCTTTGAATCTTTTCTATCCTTAAAACTTCAGTTTTCTAGCTAGATTCCTAGGTTAGTTCTTTGAGTACTCTGATTTTATGGAAGCTTGGGTGTTGATTCTTGATTTTTTGGGCCGTTTTCCTTGTTGCTGATGTTTTGTTCTGTTTGCTGCTCATTTCTTCAAAGTTTCAATCAATATTTCCTCTTTTTTCTGTTGGTTTTGCTGTTGTTTCAGGTACCAATTTTACCTCCCTAGATGTATTGCCTATTTGGAATGATACAATATTGACAAGTTTGCAAGTTATGTGTAATGAATGAGTATTCTTCCATGTGATTAGTTGATTGATTTGGAATGATATAATGAATGAGTTCTCATTTGTTATTCAATGTGTGGTGCCATAAAAGTTGTTGTTCTGAATCTCAAAAAACAATTATGCTATGTTAAAATGACACTTGCTATTTTTTTGACACAGCCTTGCATCTTGAGCCCACGATAGGTTTTGATCACTTTTCAGTAGTATTACTTACTTTTTTCTCTCTACTCTTTTGAATGTATTGTATTAATAACTACTCTTCATAAAGTTTTCTTATTTTCTCGGTTGTATGTGGAGTTTGTAAAAAGAAAAGGAAAGCTCTGGGATCCTTTGGTTTAGAGCAAAGATGCCGATTTGCAAAGCAACTCTATAGCTTGCCATTGTAATTAGAAGCCCTCTTTTGAAAGTCTATAACAAATGAAAGAGTTAAATGGGGTATTCTGTTGATATAGCAAACTTTTCTTAAGCATATGGTCATATCTGAGATGAGTTGTAACTTAAATCTAGGGACTGTTCACTAATGACTTGAATTCAGTAAAGAATTAGTATGAAGTATGTTGTAATAATTATTTTTAAGTTGATTACTGTGGTTAGTCGTTGTGGTTTGGATTATCTTATGAATTTTTATTTTATATTCAGTAGTCCATTGCTATAAACAGCATGTACTCTCAGAGTAGTCGAAAGGGAGCCATACGAGTTGGGCCAGACTTGCAACAAGGTCAAATATGGGGAATTACTTGGACAAGTCTGGACCCAGACAGTTAGGCCTGAGTACTAAGACCAATAGCTTAACCCCAAACTATGAGCTTATTCTTCTGAAACTTAACATAATTCCAATTCTAATCAGGGTGTTAGAAATCGTAATAGTGCAGTTAATTTTAAAATTAGAACCAAACAACTTTCTGATTTTACTCTTTTGTGAAGCAAAACTGGGCTTGAATAAAGCATGCTTGGCTATTTTCCTTCTATTGTTGAAAACAAAAGTGCGAAAGGTCTAGTCAATTAGAGCTGCGACTGGACTAGATTTACCAAATAACCAATTAGTCCCATTTTCTTACATTTTAGGCCTGTAACAATTGGCGCTAGTTTATTCCCCAAAGTAATTGAATTTTAACCTTATACGCCCCTGTCGACTTTTATAGCAATCAAATTAGCTTAGGAAAATCTTAACATTCGTAGTTTGTTTTAGTTGAACACAATCTTTTTGAAAAAAATTGAGGCGTGCCATCTACAAATGAAATCCATAATCTATGGCCCTCACATTAACACCAAAAATAGTGCGAAAATATTTGAAACATTCATAACTAGTGTAGAAAATACTTTAAACATTCATAGTTTGCTTTAAGCACGTTTATAATAAAATTATCATAGCTACGGGTACGGTTTCCGTGACGTGTTATGATGTATAATTTCCAAATTCGGGGGTACATTTATGTGAGCCGGCCATAACTTCTGATAACGTTAATAAATTAAACATGTTGTAGGTCGTGGGTACGATTCCCATGACACGATTCGCAATGTGTATAAAATAACAAGTGTACGACAATCGTAAATTGTTCAAGAAATAATGCCATAAATCCTAAAAAGCAGTTAAATTAATTAAAAACGGTTATAAAGTTAAAAATGTACATTAGGTTTAAAACATGTAATAAATGAGATAATTAGGCCAATTAATAGTTAAAGCGACTGTATTAGAATTACGGAATCCGAGAATACCTAACACCTTCTCTCGGCTTAACAAAATTCCTTACTTAGAATTTCTAATTCGTAGACTTTTAAATAAAGTAAAAAATTTCCTCAATTTGGGATTTAAAATAAACCGGTGACTTGGGACACCATAAATTATCCCAAGTGATGACTCTGAATTTAAATAAAATAATTTCATTTCGAATTATATCACTTTAATTGAAAAAACTCCCTTATATACCATCTCGGGTGGAACAAGGAGGTGTGACAAGATACGAAGTTCGATTGGTGGTTAAAGACTTCTAACAAAAGAAAGGTATTGATTTTGATGAAATTTTCTCACCTGTTGTCAAAATGACTTCTATTCGTACAATCTTGAGCTTAGCAGATAGCCTAGATCTTGAAGTGGAGCAATTGGATGTGAGAACTGCATTTCTTCATGGATATTTGGAAGAGGAGATTTATATGGAGCAACCAGAAGGATCTGAAGTAGCTGGAAAGAAACATATGGTGTACAAATTGAATAAGAGTCTTTATGGGTTGAAGCAGGCACCAAGGCAGTGGTACATGAAGTTTGACTCATTTATGAAAAGTCAAACATACATAAAGACCTATTATGATCCATGTGTATACTTCAAAAGATTTTATGATAACAACTTTATTATATTGTTGTTGTATGTGGATGACATTTTGATTGTAGGACAAGACAAAGAGCTGATTTCGAAATTGAAGGGAGATTTGTCCAAGTCATTTGATATGAAGGACTTGGGCCCAACACAATAAATTTTGGGGATGAAGATAGTCCGAGAGCGAACAAGCAGAAAGTTGTGGCTATCTCAGGAGAAGTATATTGAACGTGTACAGGAACACTTCAACATGAAAAATGCTAAGCCAATCAGCACACCTCTTGCTAGTCATCTAAACTTGAGCAATAAGATGTGTCCTACAACAGTGGAGGAGAAATAGAATATATCTAGAGTTCCTTATTCTTCAACAGTTGGAAGCTTGATGTATGCAATGGTATGTACTAGACCAGATATAGCTCATGCAGTTGGTGTTACTAGCAGGTTCCATGAAAATCTAGGAAAAGAACATTGGAAAGTAGTCAAGTGGATACTCAAGTACCTAAGAGGTACTGTAGGAGATTGCTTGTGTTTTAGAGGATCTGATCCAATCTTGAAGGGCCACAAGGATGCTGATATGGCAGATGATCTTGATAATCATAAATCTACTGCTGGATTTCTTTTCACATTTTATGGGGAGCTATATCATGGCAGTCGAAGTTGCAAAAGTGTGTCGCACTCTCTACAACTGAAGCAGAGTATATTGTCGCTACTAAAGCTGGCAAGGAGAAGGTATGGCTGAAATGGTTTCTTCAAGAAGTTGGATTGCACTAGAGGGAATATATAGTCTATTGCGACAGTCAAAGCACAATAGACTTGAGAAAAAAACACCATGTATCATGCAAGGATGAAGCATATCAACGTGAGATATCACTGGATTCAAGAAAAAATATAGAATGGATCTATGCAAGTCAAGAAGATCCATACAAGTGAGAGTCCTTAGGATATGCTGGCCAAGGTAGTACCAAGAGCCAAGTCGAGCTATGCAAAGAACTTGTCGGCATGCACTAAAACTAGCAATCCCGGTGTTGCTTCCTTCAGTGAATAGGAGTGGAGGGGGAGATTGTGGGGTCCATTTTATTGGTTGGTAAAAGTTGGCAATAGCCTTATGCCTATTCTGCCTATACTATGGCAGAGATCTTTGGTGAAATATATTACTTGGAGCCAAAGTTTGGAAATAAGTAAAGGACATTAAAAATGCTCCTGTAGCACACTTGGAGCCTACGAATCTTTTCTCCTATAAAAGGAGAACCTATTTCACTTCTTCAAACACACCAATAAAGAGAGAAAGAAAGAGTTAGGCATCACAGATATGGTATAAGAAAATAGTTTGTGAGGAAAAATAGAGAGTGTGAGCGATATTATAGTGAGGTGGGAATATCAAAAGAGGGTTATTTCTTTTGAGTATTGTAGTGGTCTTTGTAGTATTTTACTTGGGCTAAAATTTCTTACTATAGTGATATCAATTTCTCCTCTCGGGGTTGTGATCTTTTTTCCTTATTCAAAAAGGGTTTTCCACGTAAAAATCTTGGTGTTGTTGTCACTCTTTTTATTCTTGTTGATTACCGTATCTCGCAGCTACATTATTATTTCGCTTTTATTACCGTGAATATTATTACCGTGGGGATTTATTTCCAACAGGTCTTTCTGACGCAAATTCAATAATATTTTATATTTTAATGCCACACAAGAGGGGGTTTCGCATGCACATATTATAGAAGGATCTGGTTCTTCAATGCATTCCTTACACTACAGCTGCGAAATAAATAATGTAGAAAGTAAAGAATACAAATATTGTGGAAACTCCCGACTCAAAAGGTAAAAAAACTACGACCTACAACTCAGTATGATATTCCATAACACTTCACTAAATTACTGAGCCAAAACAACATTTACAAAAACTCTTATTAAACTTAAGGATTACCTCTAATCCCGTTGTAGCAACCAACCTCTAACTGTTGCGAAAACTTCAAGTTAACTTTAACTTGAATACTCAGAGTACCTAATACAATTGCTTCTAGATAAAGCTAAAAGGTATAATTTGAAAACCACATACTATGATGAAGTTAGAATAAAAGACATACACTTGGAACTAGTTCTTCTATCTGGTTCATTTAGCTTCTGGTTCCCACACTTGAATCACACAAGAATTACTTGCAAAATGCCTTGCTATTTTGCTCTCAAATAACGTTTAACTTCAGCTTTTGTGCATACCTATAAAGTGAGACATCCTGTAATTTATACAGTTAGTAGAATAGGAAATAACCAGAGTTCCAATGCTATACTCTTCCTTGGTGGAAGAGTTCTAGTTAACTTCATTTTCTAACTCCTTCCTTATATTAGATAGTGTTCTCTTTGAGTAAGGAACCCTTTTCCTTGTCAATTATGCAACATTTTCGATCATGAGATATTAGATATAATAAGTTAAGCTTATCGACCTCATGTGCATCCCTTATTCTTGAATCTGCCTGTGTCGGTGTACACTCTGGATGGACCTGGTTCATGTTTGAGTTCCTTTGTTAATAATAAAAAAAAACTTCACTTGGGCCAACAAAATCCGAACTTAGTTGCGCCTAGTGCGGGTAGCGAACACCAGATGTAAAACCCATCAAAAAGAAGGGGGGGGGGAGGAGTGTTATACACACACAATTAAATAGGTCAATAAATTTTTATAAAAGACCAATAAATGATGAAGATAAAAAAGATGATAACTATTCCAAGACATATGATAAAGGATAAATGCCCTGCTATCACGACTGTAAAACCGACACAGTCGTGATGGAGCCTATTGTGAAACTAGGCCAGCCGACATGATTCCCAAGTCGAACCATTTTTCTATAAAAGTCATTTTTATTAAAAAGGAACCTCATAATATAAGTCTAAATAATCAGTAAGGAAAATATAACACAAGCCCGACATTGGGGCGTCACTAGTCATGAGCATCTACTACCACTGTCTGACAACAAGAGACCAACATGGTTGGGAAAAATCAATTAATGCAACTAAGAAAGAATAAAGAGGGAGATAAGCAGGGTTGCGATCGCCAGGTAGGTACCTTGCTAACTCCGATGAACCTGCCACCGGGCTCAGAAATACCTGAATCTTCACACAAGGTGCAGGGAGTAATGTGAGTACGCAAACTCAGTAAGTAATAAAAGTAAATAAAAGCTGAGCAGTAAGAAAATACGTAAGACACGTCATAACACTACAACAAATGTACATCATTTTCGAAGCAGTACGTAAATCACTTACTTCGTAAATCAAGCTCAGTTTTAGTAAAATATTTTAAAACAACTTTAAATGGTCTCAAACGAGTGACAAAACAGTGAGCATAAATGGTAGGAAACGTAAATAGTCCCTCCAGTAAAACATGTACCATAAACCGCCTCTCGAGCATAATATGAACAGAACTAGCCCCTCGGGCTACCTCACAATCACTCGTAATCAGTCACTCGGGCATAACATGAATCAAGAATCGCCCCTCGGGAAAACATGATCAAGAACAGCCCCTTGGGCAACAACATGAAACAACATCAGCCCCTCGGGCTACATCATATCACTCACACTGGATACCCGCGCTCACTGGGGTGTACAGACTCTTGGAGGGGCCCCTTACGGCCCAAGCGTAATAAAAAGCCATCTCCTGGCATAATCAATCCGACCCTCAGTCTCACATAATAATGAGAATCATCACACTGGGTACCCGCGCTCACTGTGGGCGTACAGACTCCTCGAGGGGCCCCTTACGGCCCAAGCGCAATAACAAGCCATTTCGTGGCATAATCAAATAGGCTCTCGGCCTTATATCAACAAGCTACCTTATGGCGTAACAAATCAGGCCTTCTGCCTCATAATCATGAATCAGTATAACACTACTGCGGCCCGCAGCCCGATCCCATAGTATCCTCACGAAACAGGCCCTCGGCCTCGCTCAGTCAGAAATCTCTCATGCCACTTGGGCAACAGTAAAACATGATGCTTAGCCCAATATATCATTTAAAATATCAGAACGGAGTAAGTATGGATGAGTTATGAAAACAGTAGAATACAGCATGACTGCGTACAATTATGAAGTCAAAACAGTGAGGAATAGTAGTAAAAATTCCTTAAGGGTCCAAAACAGTTGGCACGAGGCCCAAATATGGCATTTATCCCAAAACATGATAATACTTTCAAAAACATAATGATATCAAACAGTTTTCAATCAAATATGTGGTTTAACAGTCATACGGGATGGACTAATTCACAGTCCCCAGCGGTGCACGACCCCACGCTCGTCATTTAGTCATTGCGTCACCTCAAAGTAGCACAACGATGTGAAATCCGGGGTTTCATACCCTCAGGACAATATTTACAATCATTACTTACCTCAATCCGAGCAAAATCCTACTCCACAATGCCTTTGTCTCTCAAATTGACCTCCGAATGCCTTGAATCTAGCCACAATAATTCGATTCAGTTAATAAAAATTATAGGAATTAATTCCATATAAAATTTTACATTTTCCATTAAAAATCTGAAATTGCGCTCAAAATTTGCCCGTGGGGCCCACATCTCGGAACCCGACAAAAGTTATGAAATATGAAACCCCATCCAACCACGAGTCCAACCATACAAATTTTACCAAAATCCGACAACTATTCGGCCTCCAAATCATCAAATCTTATTTTCAAATCCCTAGGCCCAAATTCCCAATTTACACCTCAAAAACACGTAATTTCGCCGGAATATTGAATGATAATTCAATAATATTGACTAACAATGATCATAAGGGACTTACCTAAATAATTTCGGTGATTTCTCACTCAAAATTGCCCAAAATCCGAGCTTGGAAGTCAAAAAAATGAGGAAAAAACCGGACTGCTCGTCCTTTACACTGTCTAGAATTTTCGTGCACTGTTCACTTGTGTTACTGTTCACGGGTACTGTTCACAGTGCTGTGAAAAAAATCCAGCAGCTTTTCTTCAAGTCTAAATCGATCCGTTAACGTTTCAAAATTGTGACGACCCGGCCCGTTGTCACGTGAGTTACCGCCCCATTTTCCCCGTTGTATGCTTCTATATGTTTCATTATAGGTGGTTGGTGAATTTGAAGTAATTCGGATAGAGTTCGGTTAGAAATGAGACAATTAGTCTCTTTAAAAGAAAGTTAGTTTGGAAAAGTCAACCGGATGTTGACTTATGAGTTAGAGGGCTCAGAATAGATTTCCGATGATTCGACTAGTTTCGGGTGATGATTTGTGACTTAGGAGCGCAATTGGAATTGAATTTGGAGGTCCGGTGTAGAATTAGGCTTGAATTGGCTAAGTTTGAATTTTGGCGAATTCCGGTGGGTAGGTGAGATTTTGATCCGAGGGTCGGAATGGAATTCCGAGAGTTGCAGCAGCTCCGTTAGGTGATTTTAGATATGTCTGCAAATTTTCAGGTCATTCAGAGGTGTTTAGGTCGGGTTTTTGATCAAATGCAAGTTTCGGAAGTGTTAGTTTGACTTAGGCTTGAATCCGTGGTAATTTGGCAAAACTGATGTTAGCGATAGTGTTTTTATGGCTCGATCAAGTTTGAATGAAGTATTAGAATGTATCTGCGCTTTTGATTGAGGTTCCGAGGGCCTCGGGGTGATTTCGGATGGCTAACGGGGATTTTTGAGTTGAAAAATGCAGCAGAAAAATTGCAGAGTATTTTTGTTCTATGCGATCGCATAGAAGGTTTGGCAGGGGACTCAGATTTGCTCTATGTGATCGCATAAAGGGCTGTGCGATCGCATAGGTTTGGGAGGATGGTCAGTGCGTTCGCGTGAGTAGTAGTGCGATCGCGTAGAGGTGGAAGGCTGTGCTACGCGATCGCAGGGCCAGTAATGCGATCGCATAGGAGGAATTTTGGGAAGATGAAATTTGTGCTATGCGATCGCAATGGTAGTGATGCGATCGCATAGGGTTTAAAATACCTTGGCAGAATGCTTTTAAGGGTTATTTCATCCGCGACCCATTTATTATTTCCGCCATTTTTACTCCGCCAAGAGAGCTTTTTGGTCGATTTCAAGAGGGTTTTCGACGGGTATTGATTGGAGGTAAGTCTCTTGACTTAGAAACATCATTTTATTGAAGAATCAATACTTAAATTCATGAAAGTGGGTTGAAATTGTGAAGAACTAGGGCTTGGTTTTGAAAAACAAATTTTTGGGATTTGAAAGGCCATTTGAGTTCCGATTTTGGTAAACTTTATATGTATGGACTCGTGGCGAGTCGAGGAATCCGTTGATGCGACTTTCGTAATTTTTCGAGAAGTGGGCCCGGGGCTCGGGTTTTGCCAACTTCGTGTTTTTGAGTATTTTTCGAGTTCTTTTGATTGGGTTATGTCCCATTGGCCTATTGTAATGTATTCGTTGTGGTTTTGACTAGATTTGACGTGCGAGGAGGCAAATTCGAGAGGAATAGGCATGGCAGACTAGTTTTGTGGCTGGCTTGAGGTGAGTAATAGATGTAGATGATGACCTGAGGGTTTGAAACCCCGGTATATCACACTGTGACGCTATATTAAGGCGAGACACGTACTCTACGATGAGTGCGGGGTCGATTGTGATTGGGGACTATGGCTTAGTCCGACCGAATGATGTCGTACTGTGTTATTGGCTAGAAATTAGCTGGTAAACCTCCTACTTGGATGGTTATGGATATATTCGGGATATATGCCGATTATTTGGATCCCGTAGGGATTATTATCACTGTTGCCATGAAATTGAGCATGTTTCCATGATATCAGTCCTGAGTCAAATACTGTCTAGAAATGATTAGCAATCTTCTAAGTTTTTAATCACTTAAACTACAATACCTGTTAAATGGAACTGAAAATGGTAAACTTGATTGTGCCCGTGTGGATTGCATGCATATATATATCTGGACTGATTGTGGACCGGGCTGCACGCCGCAGCGAATGCTACTATATCATTGCGCTTGGGCTGTAGGAGCCCCTCCGGAGTCTGAACCCCCACAGTGAGCGCGGGTACCCAATGGATCGGGCTGTACGCCGCAGCGGTCATGTGCATTGCATTGCATTCATGCATTGATATCTATTTGTCTATCTGTCGTTGATTATTGTTGTTTCATCGTTTAATGTGCTAAGTGGTTAGTTTTAGCTTTGCATTGTGGTATTTCGGGATTTCTTACTTTCAGCCATTATATATGTCTATTACCACTGAGTTGGAAGTACTCACTTTACTCCCTGCACCATGTGTGCAGATCCAGGTATCCCAGGAGTTTAGCTAAGCTTTTGCTGATTTCAGAGTTCGTCTGGAGTTGTCGAGGTAGCTGCCTGACGTCCGCAGGACCCGACTCCTCCTCTATCTCTTTTGTTATCTTTTCGCAGTTTTGAGACTATGTATTATTGGAGTCTTATTACATTGTATTGTTAGAGGCTTTAGACTCATGACCCCCAGGTCTTTGGGAGTATATTCTGTGTTATAGTGATATTCAGCATAATCTTTTAGCTTCATTGTTGTTAATGATATTTAAATAGCTGGTTTTGAGCTTCATGCTCGGGTTGAGATTGTAAATGGTCGGGCTTGCCTAGCAATTTTGTTGGGTGCCATCACGACCGGGATTAGGGTCGTGACAAATTGGTATCAGAGCCTAGGTTACTAGGCCTCATGTGTCATGAGCCGATTAGTAGAGTCTCGCGGATCGGTATGGAGGCGTCTATATTTATCCTCGAGAGGCTGCAGAACCTTTAGGAAAACTTCACTTTCTTGTAATTCTTATCGTGCGTACTTGATTCAGCTTGAGATGTATCTTTTGAAATTCCTTCCACACGTCGGTATGCGCACATGAGCGCTCAGTATTGTATGTGCCTTGATGGCTTGTGATTCCCCGATCAAGGGGCGAGATATGATCCTGTGAGTTCGATGTTGGGCCAGTCTGGAGGACTTGAGGCCGGATCTTGCCTATGTCTTAAGCACCGAGGTGCTGATTGTGTGAGCAAGTGTTCTGAACTTTTATGTTCGCTATTGTCGCTATTAGCCAAAATGGCGGTTTGGTATTCATGTGACGAGATGTTATTATATGTCTTGGTAGTGAAGAAGAAGTCTGCTGGATGGTAGGTGAACTGCTAAGTGGTTCGTTTCCTATTGTGATATGTTGTGTAGCCCCGAGTTATGGGCGCGTGAAGAATATCTTCATGTCTCTTAGTTGGAAAGTAAAGTACATTACATGTGGCGGTATGAGTTCAGACTCAGGAAGACTAAATGAC
>MU686733.1:0-14130 GCA_026770625.1 Nicotiana glauca
AATCCCGTTTCAACCGTCCTTTAATTGGAAAAACTCTTTTTATGTTTATATCCCTTTCGCCGGGATGTAAGCGCCATAAAAAAGAGGTGTGACAGTCCCTTTCGGGGGAAAACAAGGACTTATCTGGGGTCCATGCTGGCTTCAAATGAACATGACATGCTTCTTGGACTGGACGCCCGACCCACACAAACTTTCCAACTTCTCGTGAACCCATTGGTCCGCATTTCAAAACCAGGGAACCTTGCCAGGACTCTTTTAGTGATGAGATGTCTTCTTTTCGGCCGACAGCGCCCTTTGCGGGTTTTCGCCAATCGACCTCTCTCATTTCTCTTCTCACCGTCGCCCGATAATGCTCTTTATGAGTTTTCACTAAGAGGACTCTCTCATTTTCATTTTCTCTACTCACCATCGCCTTATGGTGATCGAAGGTTTTCACCAATAAGACTCTCTCATTTTATTTCTCTCAGTTTGAATTGCATCGGATCCCAACAATGACATTTTCATTTCCTTGCCTTTGCCAATAGATCGGAAGGACTTGAACAAGGTCTTTGGGTAAAAAGAATTTTGGGCGAAACTACAACTTTGGAACCGTTTCGGCGGATTCATAGCTGAACCATCATATCATCTGCCCTAGTTTCAATTTTTGGGGAAATTGGGATTTTTGTTTTCGTGTGACTGAACCTCAGGGAGAGGCTGCCTACGTATCCTTTCGGAATCAAGTCAAACGTATTTCAGGCAGTTTTTATTTTTGTTTTTGTTTTTTTTTGTTTTTGTTTTTGTTTTTCTATTTGTTTTTCTTTTCTTTTTATTTTTTTTTATTTTTATTTTTCTTTTCTTTTTTCTTTTCTTCTTTTTTTTTCCATTCTGCTGGTACTCCGGGTTCCAAAGAGGGTAATCAAAGAAACGGAACCGGCTCAAAAGGATTTACGAAGGGTTGATAGTGTTTGGGGTAGCGAGAAGGAAAGCCTTCGTCATCTCAATTACACAAACTCCATCAAAATAGGAGGCCTAAACATAATACCTTTTGACTGCATCTGCATTAACTGCTGTTTCAGGATCATTTCCTTTGATGTCTCCCAGATACAGTGCTCCTCTTGGCAATATCTTCCGGATTATGTACGGACCTTTCCAATTAGGAGAGAACTTTTCTTTTGCTTCCTGGTGATGAGGGAGACTTCGCCTGAGCACGAGCTGCCCCACTTCAAAGTTCCTGGGACGTACTTTCTTGTTATAGGCGCGGGCCATTCTTTGTTGGTACAACTTCCCGTGGAAAACTGCGGCCATCCATTTTTCATCAATTAATGACAACTGCTCTAGCCGGGTTTTAACCCACTCACTGTCCTCAATTTCTGCTTCTGCAATTATGCGAAGCGAAGGGATTTCTACTTCTACAGGTATGACTGCTCCAGTTCCGTAAACCAACAAGTACGGGGTTGCTCCGAATCATGTACGCACTGTGGTGCGATACCCGACTAATGCAAAAGGCATTTTTTCACGCCATTGCCTAGAGCTTTGAATCATCTTTCTCAAAATCTTCTTGATGTTCTTATTCGGTGCTTCAACGGCACCATTGGCTTTTGGCCGATAAGGAGTAGAGTTTCTATGTGTTATCTTGAATTGTTCACATACCTCTCCCATCAGACGACTATTCAAGTTTATAGCATTGTCGGTAATGATAGTTGCAGGGATGCCAAAGCGACAAACGAGATTGGAGTGCACAAAGTCTACCACAGCTTTCTTGGTGACCGACTTGAGAGTGATGGCCTCAACCCATTTTGTGAAGTAATTGATTGCAACCAATATGAATCTATCCCATTTGAAGCTTTCGGCTCGATCGACTCGATAACATCCATAACCCAGGCAACAAATGGCTAAGGTGCTGACATCGGATGAAGCTCTGTTGGAGGTGCATGAATCAAATCACCGTGTACCTGACATTGGTGGAACTTTCGAACAAAACTGAAGCAATCCTTTTCCATGGTTATCCAGTAATACCCCGCTCGTAGAATTTTCTTTGCCAACACATAACCATTCATATGAGGTCGGCACACCCCTGAGTGCACTTCATGCATAATTCTTCCGGCTTCCTCGGTATCAACATATCTTAGCAAGTTGATTTTCGGGGTCTTCTTGTACAAAACATCACCGCTTAAGAAGAAACTACTCGCATGCCGTCTAATGGTTCTCTTCTGATCTCCAGTGGCTTGCTCGGGGTACACTTTTGTTTTCAGAAACCTCTTGATATCATGATACCATGGCTGAGTGCTAGATTCCACCTCGACCTCCTTACAATAACCGTGCCTTTATTTGATTTGAATTTCCAGGGGATCAATATTGGAATTGCCTGGGTAAGGCATCATTGAAGCTAAAGTGGTGAGTGCATCAGCTAGTTCATTGTGACATCGAGGGATGTACCTGAACTCTATTGACTTGAAGCGTTTGGTAAGATCTTCCACATGTTGCCGATATGGAATGAGCTTAACATCTCGAGTATCCCATTCTCCCTGTGCTTGCTGGATAATCAAATCGGAGTCCCCCATGATCAATAAATCTTCAACATCCTTGTCAATGGCCATATTCATGCCCATGATGCAGGCTTCATATTCAGCTGTATTGTTTGTGCAGAAGAATCGGAGCCTAGATGTAGCTGGATAGTGCTGAACATTGGGTGATACAAGATTGCCCCAATGCCTACAACTTGTGCATTTACCGCTCCATCAAAGAACATTTTCCAAGCACGCGGGTCTTCCGAGATCGCTTCTACTAAATTTACCTCTTCATCTAGGAAGTATGTGTTCATTGGTTGGTATTCCTCATCAACCGGGTTTTCTGCCAAATGATCTGCCAACGCCTGGGCTTTCATTGCCATTCGAGTGACATAGACTATGTCAAATTCAGCGAGCAAGATTTTCCATTTCGCCAGTCTCCCAGTGGGCATCAGTTTTTGGAATAAGTATTTCAAAGGATCCAACCTGGTTATGAGGTAGGTAGTGTGGGCTTGAAGATAGTGTCTCAACTTTTGAGCAACCTCAGAGCACAGCATGTTCTCTCCAACAAAGTATATTTGGCCTCATAGCTGGTAAACTTCTTACTCAGATAGTAAATTGCCTGCTCTTTCTTGCCGGTTATGTCATGTTTCCCCAGGATACAACCAAAATAATTTTCCAACACTGTTAGATACAAGAAGAGGGGTCACCCTGGCTCAGGTGGGACCAACACCGGAGGATTTGACAGATATCCCTTGATCTTGTCGAAGGCCTCTTGACATTCAGATGTCTATTTGATTGATGCATCTTTCTTCAACAGTTTGAATATGGGCTCACACGTGGTAGTCAGCTGAGCAATGAACCGACTAATATAGTTTAACCTGCCCAATAAACTCATCACGTCTTTCTTAGTTCTCAGAGGAGGCAGATCTCGAATAGCTTTTATCTTTGTTGGATCTAACTTAATACCTCTCCTACAGACTATGAAACCCAGGAGCTTGCCTGATGGGACTCCGAAGGCACATTTGGCCGGATTCGATTTCAAATCATACTTGCGCAGCCGTTCAAAGAACTTTCTCAATCTAGAACGTGGTCACTCTGAGTTCGGGACTTGATGATCACGTCATCCATATACACCTCTATCTCTTGATGCATCATGTCATGGAAAATGGCAGTCATTGCTCTTATATAAGTTGCACCGCCATTCTTTAACCCATATGGCATGACCCGATAACAGTAGGTACCCCAGGGTATAGTGAAAGTTGTCTTCTCGGCATCTTCTTCATCCATCAACACCTGGTGATATCCTGCATAACAATCCATGAAGGACTGTATTTCATGTTTGCGCAGTTATCAACACAGATGTGGATGTTAGGCAAAGGGAAATTGTCTTTGGGACTTGCCCTATTCAAGTCTCGATAGTCCACACACACCCGGGTCTTCCCATCTTTCTTTGGCACAGGAACCACATTGGCTAACCATGTAGTATATCGGACCACTCGGATTACCCCTACTTTCAGCTGTTTTGAGATTTCTTCTTTGATCTTATCACTGATATCAGCTTTAAAGTTTCTTTGCTTTTGTTGCACTGGAGGACAATCGGGGTAAATTGGCAATTTTTGCACCACTAGATCCACACTCAGTCCTGGCATGTCGTAATACGACCAAGCAAACACATCTTTAAACTCAAATAGGAGTTGGATTATTGCATCTCGAGTTTTCTCATCTATGTGTATGCTTATTTTGGTTTCCCTTATTTCTTCGGCAATTCCCAAATTAACCGGTTCAGTGTCATTCAGATTTGGCTTAGGTTTGTTCTCAAATTGTTCCAATTCTCGATTGATTTCTCTAAAAGCCTCTTCTTCGTCATATTCCGGTTCTTGATTCATTATTTCACAATTAGACAGTGTGTTTGAGTCTGGGCATGAAGTCTGCAAGCATGTCATATTATTTAAAGCCGCATTATTATAACTGAAAAGGAAAATGAAAAAAGGAAAAATAACAAAAATCAGAAAGAATAAAGAGAAAATGAACGATGAAATATTGATTTCATTTCTTGGAATTTGGAAAGATAACAGGGTTTACATTCATGAGTTAAAAAATAAGAAACTAAAAGAAACATCTGAGTTACACCCTGAAACAACTCAAGATGCAGAAAAGGTGACATGGCTAATCTACCGTGACTCCTGCCTGATCGGGAATGGTCTGGCCTTCCAATTTTGGAGTTTAGCATCTGGTCCCATGTAGAGCACCTCAGTGGTGCTAGTCCCTTCGCCTGGCTCGACCATGTGGGTTCCATAAAGCATTTTCTTCATAGCTCCACAGATATCTTCTATTTCCTCAGCCGTGAAGGCCTCGCCGTCTTCTTCTTCGCCATAGTTGGGTTTGACAAAGGTCTCATGCAGATGTGGCAATGGCTGTGGCAGAACCCACCCTTCTTTCATCCTTTCCTCAGCCCATGTTTCGTCCTCTGGGGTAGGGTGGAGGCCTATCACGAAATACTTTTCCACTGTGGGTAGAGTTACCGGCTCGTCTATTCCTTGCAATGCTTTTCCCAACCCTTTTCCTGGCTTGAAACCGTGTCTAATCATTTCATTGGCCACCATGATTGAAGCATTAGATAGGAAAGGCTGGGGGCACGGACTTCCCTCCTCGTATTGGTCAGCTACCACAACTTC
Source organism: Nicotiana glauca (assembly GCA_026770625.1). Taxonomy (NCBI): domain Eukaryota; kingdom Viridiplantae; phylum Streptophyta; class Magnoliopsida; order Solanales; family Solanaceae; genus Nicotiana; species Nicotiana glauca. The sequence goes on from MU686733.1 coordinate 5,165, forward strand.
AAAGGCTTGATAGACAATGTGCTCACTTCCTTCCCTCGCCTCTAAGCATGGGATAGATGGGTCGCGATAGATGGACTGCTCATCTTCCCCGTGGACCACAATCTCCTGATCTTCATGCTCAAATTTTACCATCTGGTGGAGGGTAGAGGGCACAGCTCCTGCAACATGGATCCAAGGCATTCCCAGAAGAAAATTGTACGACGTATCTATATCCAACACTTGGAAAGTTACCTCGAAATCCACCGTGCCTATGGTCAATACTAAATCAATTTCACCGATGGTATCCCTCTTGATGCCATTAAAATCTCTCACACAAACATTGTTGGGACGAATCCTCCCTGTCCCAATTTCCATTCTTTGCAACATGCAGAGTGGGCATATGTTAACCCCCGAGCCTCCATCCACCATGACCCGCTTAACATAGTAACCCAAACATTTTACAGTCAGGTGCAAGGCTTTATTGTGAGCAACTCCCTCTAGAGGCAAATCATTTTTCCTGAAAGAGAGTTGATTGACGGCGAAAATCTTTTCGCCATTCTTTCAAGTTGTTCAACTGAGGTTTCAATTGGCACATATGCCTCGTTCAAGGTTTTCATGAGGATCTTCTAATGTTCGACGGATTTGGTCACCAATGACAATAGTGACACTTGCTCAGGACACCTTCTCAATTGCTCCACGGTTTCGTAATCGGGCATTTTCATCTTCTGAAAGAAGGCCTCCGCTTCTTTGGCGCTTACCGGCTTCTAGATGGAAAGCGCTTTCTTGTGGCACTGTTAACTTCATGTACATTTGAATATTTTTCAACAGGGATGTTCCTGGGAGTTCCCCCAAAATTTCCTTGCCTTTATATGTAACCACGGTTTGTTGGTAGTTCCATGGCACTGCAGAAGGGTTGGTCATTGGCTTCTGTGGTGCGCATCCAATAACCACTGCCTCGTTCGGCCGAGACGGCTTAATTGTCCCACGTACCACATAGGCCCCTTTCGGCACATACATCTGTGTCCCCTTCTTTATTTCAAACTTCCTTGGAGTGCTTACAACTAGTGGTTTCTCTTGGCGACCTCGCGGAACGTACAGAACCCCGTGTTTAGGAGGTACTGGCTCTACTTTTGTCTCAGTTTTCCTTTTAGGCTCAATTTTGATAGCTTTATTCTTCTTCTCCCCTTTGTCCTACTTCGGGACTACCTTGGGCTTCCTTTCGGCATTGGCAATAGCAATTATGGCTTTCAGGGCCGGATCGAAGTCTCGATCTTCACATATCATACCGATCACCGGCCCGTTGTTGTGAGCAGGCAAAGGGTTATTGGTAACATTCGGGGCTTCTTCATCCCTCAACACTATTTTCCCTTGTTCGATCAAATCTTCCACAGCTTTTTTCAATGTCCAGCAGTTGCCAGTACTGTGCCCTTCAGCTCCTGAATGATAGGCACAGTGGACACCCCGTTAATAGGCTAAAGATTCTAGGTTCGGCCTGTTTTGGGGAATAGGCTGTAGTAGGTTCATCTGGACGAGCTTAGGGAACAAACTGGAGTAGGGTTCACCAATCAGGGTAAAATTTGGTCGTCTAGGTGGTTCCCCAGGGTGGAAGTTATTTTGTGGTGGTCGAGGATTATATTGGTTTTGGTAGGGAGGCTGGTTTCTTTGGAATGGGGGTGGATTTCGGTTAGTTTGTGGTTGCGGTCAGCCAAAAGGGTGAGTATTCATTACCGCAAAAGGTGGGGAGTATAAGTCATATTTGTGTGAGGGAGAGGTTTTTTCTGAGAACACCGGTCTGGGAGCCCGGTACCTTCTTCCTCGCGATGCTGTCATCACTGTTTCTTCTTTCTTCTTGCCTTTTTCCATTCCTCCAGGCCCGCCCTGGATGGCTTGGGAGGTTGCTCTTATGGCCGACTGGCTCAAAATTCTGCCCGTTTTTAGCCCATTTTCTACCATTTCTCCAATTTTTATTGCCTCTGCGAAAGGCTTTCCCATGGCGGACATCATATTCTGAAAATAGTCTGCTTCCTGAGCTTGAAGGAAAATAGTGACCATCTCTACCTCATCCATTTGAGGCTTCACCCTTGACGCCTATTTGCGCCACTTAATTGCATATTCACGGATACTTTCTGAGGGCTTTTTCTTTAGATTCGCCAAAGAATTCCTGTCTGGCACAATGTCTATATTGTACTGAAATTGTCAAACAAAGTCTCGGGCGAGATCATCCAAAATATGCCAACACGAGACATCCTAATCCATATACCACTCTGAAGCGATACCAATCAAGCTTTTCCCAAAATATGCCATCAACAGTTCTTCTTTGCCGCCGGCACCCCGTAACTGATTGTAGTACTTCTTCAGGTGACCAATGGGGTCGTCGTGCCCATCATACTTTTCAAATTTTGGCGTTTTGAATCCTGATAGCAAGTGTACACGCGGAAACATACACAAGTCTGTATAGGAGACGCTCTTCGGCCCCCTCAATCCTTACATATTTTTCAAGCTTTGCTCGAGGCTTCTCATTCTCTTTGCCATCTCGTCCTGCTCTGGGGATTTGGGGATTTTATCCTGCGCCAGCATAAGCTCATATGGTGGCTGAGAGTAAGAGTACTGAGGATAATGAGGAGGATCAGCCTGAAAGATGGGATTCTAGAATGTGAAGACCGAGGGGTCAAAAGCATGCTTTGGTAGCGATGGTTGTGTTGTCGCAGAGGATGGTGGAGCTGTGAAGATATTGGGAGCAATCCCAGATGGGAACACTTGGGGGTGAGCCTCAGAGGGTGTTTCGAAGAAGTTCGCAGTCATAGTGGGTTGCCCCAGAGGAATATTTGGGCGGCTGATAGGGACAGTGGTAACCCTTCTAGATCTAGGGAATAACTCCGGGAATCCGGGGATAGTGCCTGGAGGTTCCTTTTCGTTATTCCAAGAATCCAACATTTCCATCAATCGCAGGTGCAACATCCGATTTTCTTCAGCTGTAAGGGATTCAGAGGCCGGGACCCTAGAGATTGGGCTGTCTTCGGGTATGGGGATTGCAGGCAGAGTTATTTCACATGACATTTCTGTATTTCCTTTGGATCTGGTGAAGTATCGATGCGAGGCCATCTTACCACAAACCAACCACTGTTTCTAAAAAGCTCAGTTGGAATTGCAGCAACAACGGTTAGTATGAAACAAATAACAGATAGGTAACCGCACATTGGAGAGTGATGCACCTACACAATTATATGAATATCTACGTGTTTGCTTCGGTTGCATGCGTCATCTCGATTTTTCCTCTTATTCCTTTTCTCTTTTCTTTCTCTTTTTGTTTTGTTTTCTCTCATTTTCTTTTCCTTCTTTTCCATTTTCTGCTTTTTCTTTTCTTTGGCCATGGTTTTTTTCTCGATGCCTTATTTTCTTCCTCTTGTCTCTTTTTCTGGTTTTCCCCTTATTTATTTCCCTTGTTACGGTCGAATCCTATGTAGATTGCCTACGTATCATGACCCCGCATGAATCAGAACAAGCATAGTTTGTGAAAATAAATGCATAAATAGAAGCAAACATGTTTTTTTTTTTGGAATTTTCAATTTTACTGATAGCAAACACTTTGATTACAAGGACTCAAGACCGACGCGTTAAGACAACTAACAGACTCTAAATAACAAGAAGAGTTACAAACTCCACCATCAACTATGCTACTTCAAAAAAAATGCAGACTGACTCAAAAAGAAAATACAAACTCAGACAACTGATAGACTCTAGTAAAAGGAAATACAGACTCAAATGACAATCATGAATACATTAAAGCTCCTGGTGCCCGCGAGACATCGTTCGGTCTCGCCACGGGCCTATATGCTAGTTCCCTCTAAAGTCTGTCCAAGTCACTCATTATCTGTTTCACATATATCATCACCGATGCAAAGAAGGTGGTGCGAGTCATGTTCTCGCACATTTGGCATTTCCTGGTAATGTAGTGAGCAATAGCCAGGATTCTCTCTCTGATTACGCCCTTTTCCTGAAGCAACCGCCCTATCTGTTGGGCCCTGGCCTCCAAAGTCTGCTGATTTTGTTCCTGGAGTTGTTGCAAGTCCATTTCTAGTTGTGCCAATGCCGTGTAGCAATGCTCTCTTTCAACCTTGATTTCCTCTGCCTATTTGATCATCTTGTTTTTTGTGATAATGACCCTTTTCTTTAATCCCGTAACCTCATTATCGTATTCTTCTCTCAACTGCTTAACCATGTGGGCTCGTTCTTCCACATTTTTAGCCAATTGTCTTCGAACCCCGGCTAATTCCCTTTCTGCCTTGTTGAGGTCAAAACTGTAGTCATTCACTTTTTGCCTTAGATTTTCTATGAGCTTTGCATCTTTGGTACTCCTAACAGGATTTTCAGCTGCTATCTTCATCTTTTAGATTTGGACTCGTAAGGCTTCATTCTCTTTGGCCAATTTCTTTTTCTCACCTTCGTCAGCCGCAGCTTGCACGCTGTTTCCAAACTGAAGGTCTCGGATTTGCTTTTCCAATTCTCCTATTTTAGCTCTGTATTCTTTTTCTTTAGCTAACCAAGCCCACTGTTCTTGCGACGATTCGGCAAACTCCTGGAGGTGGGGCCTTTTGGCTGGCCTCCCGAAATCAACTTCCCTTCTATACCAAGCGTGATAGTCAGGTGACACTTCTCCTTTAGCTCGATCTCGGACACAGATATTCGCCGCCAAATGTTGACATTTGCTCCAGATCTGGCGAACCTTTGCCTCGGTAAACTGGCCGTCGGGACCAATCTCAACCACTTGCGTACTAAGATCGTCGTTTTTTGGAACTATCTGGCATCTCCCGAGTTGCCTCAAAACCCGATACGGGGCGTAAGAGTGAATGCTTCTGAGACCCATCAAGAGGAATGTGAGCACGTGATTTTTGCCCTATATATGAATCATTCCCAAAATTTCCAAACAAAATGTTTTCTTTATTATTTTACAATTTGTTGTGAATTTTGTGGCATTTTCTGGTAATTATTGCATTTCATCTGTGCATTTTTATTCATATGAAAAAAACAAAAATACATTTGCATTTAGGATCTAATTTCATATCCTAGGATTAATTAGGGGTTAATTTGTTTTAGAACAAAAAATAAAAAAAATAACAAAAATAGTCCACTTTTGTATTTTTAATTGTTTAATTGTGAATTCGTCACGAAATAGATTTTAAACAATTTTACGAGTTAGTTAGTTTAAATTTAAAGTATATTAGGACTTTATTTTAATCCTTACATTTTTATAAAAATCAGAAGAAATAAATACAAAATACAAATAAATAAAATAAAAGCAACAATTAAAAAAGAGGGATTGAAATGGGGCTAAGTCTTGAATTAACCCACCCAGGCCAAATATTTTCCGCCCAATTCCAGCCCCAAATTAACCCCTACCCGGTCTAAGTCTCCCAGCCCCAAAACGACGTCGTTTGGAGCCAATCTATCCTAGCCGTCAATCTTCTCCAATCCAATGGTCCCCATTGGTTCCCCCAGTTTAATAAAAGTGTCCTAATAATATCCTAAACCCTAGAGAAATTTGTCATCCTCCTCGTACCAAACTCACCCCCGCCGTCTCCCACCGCCTTCCACTGTCCGCCGCTGGGCGGAAATCGCCGCCGCCGGCGGTGAAGCTCCAAATCACCCCAAAATTTCACCATTGAATCCCCGTCCCCTCCTCATTCCAAATCTTCAAATATTGTTCTGCAAATCCTAGCCATCTATTTCGAATATTGGATCGAAGTTTCCGACCAAACCACAAAAGCTTCAAAAATTTCTCAAAATCACACCAACCCTCACCTGCCCTTCCTTTCTCATCACAAATCTTCACTCGTTTGTCGTCAAACACCACCGTAACTCGTCGAATCTCGGATCTAGGGTTTTCGATTTTTAGCCCGTTTGGAGCTTCAATAGTTTGGATAATTCTAATTAATGTTATAAGTTTATTTTCAACAAAATAAAGCTATAATATTAAATAAAATGCAATTCCAGAAATCAATCGAGTTTGAAGAACGAAATCAATTAATTTTTCTATTTATTTTATTTTTTTAGTTAGTTTTGTTTTAATTTGATTCGGGTTTTGTTTGTTGATTAACTGTAGTTCTAACCTCTGAATAATTTCAATTGTTAGTTTTAATTTCGATATTTTTCTGTCTGTCAGTTTTAGCTAAATGTTTAGGTTATCTTAGGCTAATTTCCATCTCTGATCGATTCTAAGTTGATTAGTTTAAATGTTTAATTGTTAGTTCAATTGTTAAGAATTAGTTTAATTCCGATTAGTTCAAATTATTAGTTTAATTGAATTTTCTTTTGGTTTGCTTGGTTTTAGCAATTCTGATAAGTATTTGTTTCCTGTTAAATTTTAATTTCAAACCTGTTTAAGTTTTGTTTAAGTTTGTTTGAGTATTAGGTCCAGTTTTCATTGTTCTTCAGGTTCAGCATTCATCGATGTTGGGTTCAATTTCAATTAATTAGTCTTAGTTAGTTTTTGTTAGTAAGGATTGTTTATAGCTGATTTAGATTCACCCCATAGGCAACTATAGTTGAGTTCTAACTAGGGCAAAGGGGTTTGGGTTGTTTAGTAATTGCAGGGGGATTTCAGGGGTAGTTTGGGCATAGGAAAGGATAGTTTTGTTAAGATTGGTAAATTCAAAGCTAAGGTAAGGGTAGTATAGGTATTTTATAGTTAAAAGAACACCCTAGGGCCTTCTAGAATAGGACTTTAGTGTAGATTTTAGCAAACTTAGGGCAGTAACTTGAGAAACAAGTCAGAAATTGAAGGGTTAATAAATGAAATCTGAAATTAAAAGTGAGGGAAAAATGGGAGGGTCATCTAGAACCTTCTGCCCCATTCTTTGCCTATAAAAGGCACCCCTAATGCCTTCTTTAAGAAGTTTTTAGACCCTCTAAAAAATTCCCAAAGTTTTGGAACCTCACAATTCCCCCCAAAAACATTAGGCTATAGCCTTCAGAATAAAATTTGAATTTCAGATTCAAATTCTAGATATGAAATTTTGAAGTCTTCTTCATCTTAGAAAATCTCCAAAAAATACACAAAAAGCTATAGAAAACCCCAAAATACTGTTCTAATGTAAGTTTAGGTCAATTTCAAAGTTTATCAACTGATATACATCTTCTAGCCTAAGTTTTGTTTTACTGCAACCTGTTGAAGTCTACTGGTTCAATTTTGGATGTGTTTGGGATTCGTTCAAGTTGTTTTTGGGTGTTTTTAAGTGCTGAAAGTGTTCTTTAGCTTCCTAGTTCGATTTCAAATAATTTTGGGAGTAAATTAAGCTGGTTTTGATCATCTATGGGGCGTGTTAACTTCTGAGTTCTTTCCTGGCTTTTGAGAAGTTGTTTTGATTCAAATCTATTCCTGTTGTGGCTGGTTGTGATTGCTGCATTTCAAATCTGCCTGCTGACCTTCCTTTCTTCATTCGTTTGGTTTAATTCCAGGTACACATTTGATACTATGATGATGTAGCCTTACTTGTGGAAAGCATGGAATAAAACTGAAGCAAAAAATTTCTGCTGAGGAACTGCCTTTTAAATAGTTCAATTATGTTTTAAATGATTCTCTTATGATGTGATTAGTTGTTCATCATAGTTAAATTAGGACTGTGTTGAATTGAAATAATTGTTGGACAATATCTCTTTGTTCCATGAGATTATATTGATATCCTGCCTCTCACGACATATCATGGTCTTTTACAAATGCTGTGAATATGATATAATTAGTTCAATCGGTCTTGTAGTTTGTGTGAGAACCTTTAATGAGGTTCTGGAATTTATCTTTGAGCAATAAGGATTGGTTCTGCTTTTTAATTTAGAGTTGTCATAAGTTCTTTCCTAGAGAGCCTCCAGGATTCAATCACTGAGTCACAATAAGCAAGTTACTGAGTGATATCATATTTTTGCACAATGAAATCTAATGTTGTAATGGGTTCGGCCAACACTTGGTATAAAATTTGCGCTAGATTGTAAATTGGACCAACTTTAATAAATCATAGGAGTTGTAACTCTGGGGTTTGAATTGAAGGGTGAGGACTTTTAATCTTTTAACATGATTGGGCCTTAGAAATGTTGGCCCAGGAACAGCTCTTTTGTGATCTCTCAGGGATTCGAATTTTGGGCTCACTTGGGAGCCCAGCGTTATAAATACCAAGCCTTTAGCATTTCTTGAACAAATAGCAGTGGATGAGTTCGTTTGGGCCTGGACCAAGGCCTGTGATTGGCCATTCTTTGATGTAGGCCTGAATGCAATTGTTCTTATGATTTGCTTTCATACAATAATAAATTCATTAGGAATATAGGAAATTAACTCGCAATATAAAATTAGGTTTCGAATTAGGTATCGGGTTCAAGCTAAAAGAGTCTTCCCTTTTGTTTGAATTCGGACTTGAATTTGAGGCCCGAATTTATAAATGTGAATTAATTAGACCTTTTTTAGAGACAAATAATAAATAAAAAAAATTGTAGCTGCTTTAGATTGGCCTTTTAATAATAAAAATGAGACGAGCCTCGCCAAACCAAATACAAATTGCGGGGCCCTCATTAAATACTTAATTAAAAAAAATACTTAGAGATTCGGGATGGGTCGTTAAGCAAATTTCACGGCCTTCCCAAAAGATAACAACACGTTAGTCTCTTTAGACGCGATTTTAATAAAATTACATTCCTAAACTCAGGTGTGCATTTCATGCAACCCAAATCCAAATCCGAAAATGTTGACTAAGAATGTGTCGAGGATCCGGGTGCATTTCATGTGACGTGTTCCAAAAACACATTCTTAAACGACGTTCACTTTCTTAAAAATTGACTAATAGTGCTTAAATCATTCTAAATTGCACTATAGGCATAACATGTATAAAAATCAAATTTTAGCCAAATATAGCAGTTGAGCGACCGTGCTAGAACCACGGAACTCGGGAGTGCCTAACCCCTTCTCCCGGGTTAACAGAATTCCTTACTCGGATTTCTGGTTCGCG
>MU686734.1:5213-28894 GCA_026770625.1 Nicotiana glauca
CGCCTCGGTATGATTTGCGCATGCTTGTATTGCTGCCTAGACTTATTTAAGTCGTTACATGCCTCACTATGGCTCGAACTCATTTTGTAAATAATGAAAGGAAATCTTGGAAAATTTCCTATAAAATAATTATGTGTTTACTTGTTTCCTCTACCTGGATTAAAAATCATATTTATAAAATAAATCTACTGTTTAATATGTATGTTAAGGATAAATGATCATTGGACCGTTAGAGTGTGTCAAAGTTGACCATCTCGTCTCTACCCCTTCGGGATTAGGCGGGACACTCACTGAGTACACGTTGATTACGTACTCATACTACACTTCGGTGCAATTTTTGTTGCACAGGTATACTTCATTATAGCAGCCTTCTGGGCACAGCAGCACGGACGATTCAGGGACTAGGTGAGCTGCAAATTGCGAGGTGACCTGCAGCTAGTGTAGTTCCTTTCCGTACTTGATTTATTTATTTCCTGTCCATTGTATTCCGGATAGAGATTGTATTTTATTTCATCATCAGTAGTCGCTCATGCACTTGTGACACCGGGTTCTGGGATGGTTTTCGAAAAGTTGACTTAATTGTTATTGTTAATTTGAATTGAAGCAAAACCCTTTTATTGGTGAAAATGGAAGGAAAATTCTCGAATTTGATGTATTTAAAAAGGATTTTTAAATCGGTAATCAAATTGGCTGGCCTGACAGCGGTGTCCGGCACCACCACGACCCTTAGCGGATTTTGGGTCGTGACATATCTAATGCTTCGATGATGGTTGCCAAAGAAATGATTAGACATGGTTTCAAACCAGGGAAAGGGTTGGGAAAAGCTTTGCAAGGAATATCCGATCTGGAAACTCTACCCGCAGCAGAAAAGTATTCGGGATAGGTTTCCACCCTACCCCAGATGATGAGAAATGGGTCGAAGAAAGAAAGAAAGAAGGATGGGTTCTGCCACAACCATTGCGACCTTTGTCAAGCCTAAGTATGGCGAAGAAGAAGACGATGAGGTGTTCACGGCTGAGGAAATAGAAGATATCTGTGGAGCCATAAGGCAAATGCTTTATGAAACCAACATGGTCCAGTTAGGGGAAGGGACTAGCACTGCTGAGGTGCTCTACATGGGATCAGACGCTAAACTCCAAAATTGGAGGGCTACGCCATTCCCGATCAGGAGGGAGTTCCGGTAGACTAGCCCTGTCACCTTTTCTGCATCTCGAGTTGTTTCAGGGTGTAACTCGGAGGTTTTCTTTTAGTTTCTTGTCTTTTAAATTCCTGAATGTAAACCCTGTTATCTTTTCGAATTCCAAGAAATGAAATCAATATTTCATCGTCCATTTTTCTCTTTATTCTTTCTGATTTTTTTCATTTTTCCTTTTTATCTTTTCTTTTCAGTTATAATAATGCGGCTTTAAATAACATGATATGCTTGCATACTTCATGCCCAGACTCAAACACGCTGTCTAACTGTGAAATAATGAATCAAGAACTGGAATATGACGAAGAAGAGGCTTTTAGGGAAATAAATCGAGAATTGGAACAATTTGAGAACAAACCTAAGCCAAATCTGAATGACACTGAATCGGTTAATTTGGGAACTACCGAAGAAATAAGGGAAACTAAAATAAGCATTCACACAGATGAAAAAACTCGGGGATGCAATAATCCAACTCTTGTTTGAGTTTAAATATGTGTTTGCTTGGTCATATGAAGACATGCCAGGACTTAGTGTGGATCTAGTGGTGCACAAATTGCGAATCTACCCCGATTGTCCTCCGGTGCAGCAAAAGCAAAGAAAGTTTAAAACTGATATCAGTGATAAGATCAAAGAAGAGATCACAAAACAACGGAAGGCGAGGGTAATCCGAGTGGTCCGGTATACTACATGGCTAGCCAATGTGGTTCCAGTGCCAAAGAAAGACGGGAAAACCCGAGTGTGTATGGAACACCGAGATTTGAACAGGGCAAATCCCAAAGATAATTTCCCTTTGCCTAACATCCACATCCTTGTTCGAGATTTGAGAAATTTCTTTGAACAGCTGTGCAAGTATGATTTGAAGCTGAATCCGGCCAAATGTGCCTTCGGAGTCCCATCAGGCAAGCTCCTGGGTTTCATAGTAGGTAGGAGAGGTATTGAGTTAGATCCAACGAAGATAAAAGCCATTTGAGATCTACCTCCTCCGAGAACTAAGAAAGATGTGATGAGTTTATTAGGCAGGTTAAACTATATTAGTCGGTTCATTGCTCAACTGAATACCACGTGTGAGCCCATATTCAAACTGTTGAAGAAAGATGAAGCAATCAAATGGACATCTGAATGTCAAGAGGCCTTCGACAAAATCAAGGGATATCTGTAAAACCCTCCGGTATTGGTCCCACTTGAGTCAGGGGGACCTCTCTTCTTGTATCTAATGGTGTAGGAAAATTCTTTTGGTTGTGTTCTGGGGCAACACGATATAACCGGCAAAAAAGAGCAGGCGTTTTACTATCTGAGTAAGAAGTTCACCAGCTATGAGGCCAAATATACTTTGTTGGAGAGAACATGCTGCGCCTTGACGTGGGTCGCTCAGAACTTGAGACACTATCTTCAAGCCCACATTACCTACCTCATAACCATGTTGGATCCTTTGAAATACATATTCCAGAAATCGATGCCCACTGGGAGACTAGCAAAATGGCAAATCTCGCTCACTAAATTTGACATAGTCTATGTCACTCGCACGACAATGAAAGCCCAGGCATTGGCAGATCATTTGGCAGAAAACCCGGTTGATGAGGAATACCAACCGTTGAGCACATACTTCCCAGATGAAGAGGTAAATTCAGTAGAAGCGATCTCGGAAGACACTCGTGCTTGGAAAATGTTCTTTGACGGAGTAGTAAATGCTAGAGGAGTAGGCATTGGGGCAATATTGATTTCACCCGATGGTCAACACTATCCAGCTATAGCTAGGCTCCGATTCTTCTGCACAAACAATACAGCTGAATATGAAGCCTGCATCATGGGCATTAATATGGTAATTGACCAAGATGTTGAAGACTTATTGATCATGGGGGACTCCGATTTGATTATCCGGCAAGCACAGGGAGAGTGGGAGACTCGAGATGTTAAGCTCATTCCATATCGGCAACACGTGGAAGATCTTGCCAAACGCTTCAAGTCAATAGAGTTCAGGTACATCCCTCGATGTCACAATGAACTAGCTGATGCACTTGCCACTTTAGCTTCAATGCTGCCTTACCTAGGCAATGCCCATATTGATCCCCTGGAAATTCAAATCAAAGAAAGGCACGGTTATTGTAATGCGGTCGAGGTGGACTCTAGCACTCAGCCATGGTATCATGATATCAAGAGGTTTCTGAAAACACAAGAGTACCCCGAGCAAGCCACGGGAGATCAGAAGAGAACCATTAGACGGCATGCGAGTGGTTTCTTCTTAAGCGGTGATGTTTTGTATAAAAGGACCCCGGACCTCAACTTGCTAAGATGTGTTGATGCCGAGGAAGCCGGAAGAATTATGCATGCAGTGCACGCAGGGGTATGCGGACCTCTATATGAATGGATATGTTTTGGCAAAGATAATCCTGTGAGCTGGATATTATTGGATAACCTTGGAAAAGGACTACTTCAGTTTTGTTTGGAAACGCCATCAATGCCAGGTGCACGGTGATTTGATTCATGTACCTCCAACAGAGCTTCATTCGATGTCAGCACCATGGCCGTTTGTTGCCTGGGGTATGGATGTCATTGGGCCGATCGAGGCGAAAGCTTCAAATGGGCATAGATTCATATTGGTTGCGATCGATTACTTCACAAAATGGGTTGAGGCCATCACTCTCCAGTCGGTCACCAAGAAAGCTGTGGTAGACTTTGTGCACTCCAATCTCATTTGCTGCTTTGGCATTCCTACTACTATCATTACCGACAATGCTGCAAACTTGAATAGTTGTCTGATGGGAGAGGTATGTGAACAACTCAAGATAACACATAGAAACTCTACTCCTTATCATCCAAAAACCAATGGTGCTGTTGAAGCAGCGAATAAGAACATCAAGAAGATTTTGGGAAAGATGATTCAAAGTTCCAGACAATGGCATGAAAATCTACCTTTTGCATTACTCGGGTATCGCACCATAGTGCGTACATCAATCGAAGCGACTCCGTACTTGTTGGTTTACAGAACTGAAGCAGTTATACCTGCAGAAGAAGAAATCCCTTCGCTTCGCATAATTGTTGAAGCAGAAATTGAGGACACTGAGTGAGTTAAAACCCGGCTAGAGCAGTTGTCATTAATTGATGAAAATTAGATGGCCGCAGTTTGCCACGGGCAGTTGTACCAACAAAGAATGGCTCGCACCTATAACAAAAAAGTATGTCCCAGGAACTTCGAAGTGGGATAGCTCGTGCTCAGGTGCATTCTCCCTCATCACCAGGAAGTAAAAAGAAAGTTCCCTCCTAATTGGAAAGGTTCATACATAATTCGGAAGATATTGCCAAGGGGAGCACTGTATCTGGGAGACGTCAGAGGAAGTGATCCTGAAACAGTAGTCAATGTAGATGCAGTCAAAAGGTATTATGTTTAGGCCTCCTGTTTTGATGGTTTTTGTGTAATTGAGATGATGAAAGCTTTCCTTCTCGCTACCCCAAACACTATCAATTCTTCGTAAACCCTCTTGAGCCGGTTTCGTTTCTTTGATTACCCTCTTTGGAACCTGGAGTACCAGCAGAAAAGAAAAGAAAAAGAAAAGGAAAAGAAAAAGAAAAAGAAAAAAAAGAGAAAAAAAGAGAAAAAGAAAGAGAAAAAGAAAAAGAAAACAAAAACAAAAACGAAACAAAAACAAAAGTTATTGCCTGAACTACGTTTGCCTTGATTCCGAAAGGATACGTAGGCAGCCTCTCCCTGAGGTTCAGTCACACCAAAACAAAAATCCCATTTCCCCCAAAAAAGATGAAACTGGGGCAGATGATATAATGGTTCGGCCATGAATCCGCCGAAATGGTTCCAAAGTTGTAGTTTCGCCCAAAATCTTTTTTACCCCAAAGACCTCGTCCAAGTCCTTTCGATCAATTGGCAAAGGCAGGTAAGTGAAAAATGTCATTGTTGGAATCTGACACAATGCAAATCGAGAGAAATAAAATGAGAGAGTCATATCGGTGAAAATCTTCGGGCACCATAAGGCGATGGTGAGTAGAGAAACTAAAAATGAGAGAGTCCGCATAGTGAAAACTCACAAAGAGCACTATCGAGCGACGGTGAGAAGAGAAATGAGAGAGGTCGATTGGGAAAAACTTGAAAAGGGCGTTGTCGGCCGAAAAGAAGACATCTCATCACTGAAAGAATCCTGGCAAGGTTCCCTGGTTTTGAAATGCGAATCAATGGGTTCAAGAGAAGTTGGAAAGTTTGTGTGGGTCAGGCGTCCAGTCCAAGAAGCATGCCATGTTCATTTGAAGCCAGCATGCACCCCAGATAAGTCCTTCTTTGTCCCCGAAAGGGACGCTTCTCTTTAAACTCATATATTTGCCGTTTTGTATACTTCTTCTTTGAATCCCTTTTGGTTTAACTCTGATTCCATGACTATTACAAAGAAAAGGTGGCAGGATTGGTTCTATAGGGCTCCGCTGGCAAAAGCCGAAGAAAATACCCAGCCTCAGCGGGTGCGTTAGGCCAATCTCGACTGACCATAGGGGTTGATGGTTTCAAAGTAAAAACATTTGAAAAGAAAGGAAGTCAAAATCAAAGGTCTCAAGGGCAGAATAAAGTGAAAAAGCCAAATCCCACACGGGCAAGTCATAATGAAACCCTGAGAGTTGAACCCGGTCGGTTTGAAAAGAGATTCACCCTCAAGGCCAACAAGCAGCAAAGTTCTCAACGAAAAAGGGGCCGGGATCAAGCATTTGGGATGATCAAGGCCACAAAACCCACCACCGTTTCAAACTAATAATTGTCTTTGTTGAAAACAGGTCTTATTCAGAGTAACCGTGCAAGAAGCAGGTGCAACCCAAAATGAAATGAAATGCGCAAGCGCTGAAACAGCTTTACAGCAGGAAAACGACCAAAAAGGAAGTTCCCCCAAATTCTTTCATGCGTTTTGCTAAATAAAAAAGGAAAATATAAAAAGAAGAAGAAAAGAAGGAAAAGAAGAAAAGAAAATGAAAATGAAAATCCCAAAAGAAAAAAAAATCATAGTAGTATATGAGCCTTTCTTTCCAAATCCCGGCCAAAAAATCGAGGATCCCCCGGCCAAAAAACTGAGGAGCTTTTTTCTTTTCAAATCCCGGACAAAAAACCGAGGATCTCTCGGCCAAAAAACCGAGGAGCTTTTTCTTTCCAAATCCCGGCCAAAAAAACCGAGGAGCTTTTTTTTCCAAATCCCGGCCAAAAAACCGAGGATCTCCCGGCCAAAAAACCGAGAAGCTTTTTCTTTCCAAATCTCGGCCAAAAAACCGAGGATCTCCCGTCCAAAAAATTGAGGAACTTTTTCTTTCCAAATCCTGGCCAAAAAACCGAAGATCTCCCGGCCAAAAAATCGAGGAGCTTTTTCTTTCCAAATCCCGGCCTAAAACCGAGGATCTCCCGGCCAAAAAATCGAAGAGCTTTTTCTTTCCAAATCCCGGCCAAGAAATCGAGGATCGCCCGGCCAAAAAACCGAGGAGCTTTTCCTTTCCAAATCCTGGCCAAAAATCGAGGATCTCCTAGCTAAAAACCGAGGAGCTTTTTCTTTCAACATCCCGACCAAAAAACCGAGGATCTCCCGGCCAAAAAATTGAGAAACTTTTTCTTTCCAAATCCCGGCCAAAAAACTGAGGAGCTTTTTCTTTCAAAATCCCGGCAAAAAATCGAGCATCTCCCAGCCAAAAAAAAACGAGGGGCTTTTTCTTCCCAAATCCCGGCCAAAAAAAAAACATCGAGGATCTACCTACACAATCCTGATTTGATTGCTTAGATATGTGTCACAACTAACTCACAAAATTTTCCTAGTGAAAATTGAGGCATAAAATTTTGTTCGTTTTTTTGTTTTGGTATCTTACGCAGGTCGATCGCATGACACAAGGTGTGTGATGACCAATGGAATAAAGTCTCAATCCAGAATAAAGAAAAGAAAAAAAAGAAATGAACTAAATCGTGAAGTAAACAAGGGTGCGGATTGCTCAAAATCTGATTGAAGTCACAAGCTCCACTATTCCCGTTTTTACCCAATGCTGCAGAAAGGAACAACATCTACAACTTGCGAGCATCAAGATTCAGATCGGAGTCCACAGAAAAATCAGCTAAGACTCAAGATCAAGTTTAAGGAGAATTATAGATAGGAATCTTGTAACTCATAGTTGATAGCCCTAGCTAGCTTAGCTCTTGATTTTCTATTTTGGTGTAATAAGGAGCTCAGCAAGCAGAAACAGTAGCAACAACAGCTAAATCACAGCTTCCTGGTAGTCCTAGCTACCAAAACATCCTGAACTATACTGACCTGATTCCTTTTTAGCCAAGGATATGTAGGCAACCTCCGAAGCAGGGTGCGGTCAACTCTTTCAAAAATGCTTCACACGAAATATTCAAACGGGCAAAAATCGCTCGTATTTGCTCACTTATCTTTGCCCGAAAACTCTTCATGTTTCGGAGCAAAGAGGGGCAGCTGTGAGCACGTGAATTTTGCCCTATATATGAATTATTCCCAAAAATTCAAACAAAATAATTTTTTCTTTCATTATTTTACACTTTTGTGAATTTTGTGTTATTTTCTGTTAATTGTTTGCATTTTATTTGTGTATTTTAATTCATATGAAAAATATAAAAAAAATACGCATGACATTTGCATTTAGGATCTAATTTCATATATTAGGATTATTTAATTGTTAAGTTATTTTTAGAACAAAATTTAAAGAAAATAACAAAAATAGTCCATTTTTGCATTTTAATTGTTAATTGTTGAATTTGTCTTGAGTTTACTTTAAATAGGACTTAATCAATTTTTAGGAATTAATTAGCTTTATTTTGGAAATAAATTTGGTCTCTATTTTAATTTTGCATTTTTATAAAATCAGAAAAATATAAATACAAAATGAAAACACGAAAAAAAAGAATTGAAAGAAGGCAAAACAAAAATGAAGGAAAAGAATGTTGTCTTCTAAATGACCCGAATTTGGGCCAAATTGTTAAGCCCAAAATAAAATAACCATGCCTAAATCACCCCACGCCCAGGCCCAACCCGTCCTCCACCCGGTCCAAACCTTTATCCCCCCAACGACCCCGTATTGAACCCAATTAATCCTGGCCGTCGATGTTAATTCATCAGACGGTCAAGAAGCTTAGACCCATTAATATTTAACGGTCGGAACCCCCTACCCCCATCTCGTCTCTTTCAAAGCCCTCCCCTCACAGAAACCCTAGCGCCGCCGCCCTAATTCCCCATCGCCGGCGATGGCGGCGCCGATGCAAATGACTCCCAAAATAACACCATGAACTCCCCTTCTCCTCCTCTATCCGAATCCACTGTCCTTTTCCTTCGAATCTTACTTGAACCCGTCAAATCTTCGTTTGAAGATTTTCCGGCCATGACGCAACTTTATCCATATTTGCCCAAATTAACACCTTAGGTTCCTTTTCCTTTCCCCTATCCAAATCCCCGTCAGTTTGTCTCGAATCTGCCTGGGACTGTTTGAATTTCAATTTGAACATTTCCCAGCCAAAACCCTAGTTGCACCAAACTACCTCAAATCGATACCACGAGGTACCCGTGCTTCCCTCATGAAGAATCTACGGTTGATAGCATCCAATTCCCACCGTAGATGATCAAATTTGGACTGTGAGAGTTGGCTAGATCTTTTAGTGAGTTTCCGTTCATTTTTAATGTTTAGCTGTTGCTTAATTTTATTTGGTTTTATGTGTGATTGGTGCATGTTTTCATTTAGTCACATATTGATTTCTGCTTTCTTTTTTTTTTAATTTTAATTTTGCGTCCTTTCTGCTGTTTAGTTGTTAACGCTAATTAGGTTAAAATCCATTTAATTCATGTGTGTTGTTTGTTTAGTTTAGTTCATACAATAATTCATAATTCTTCAGTGTTTTGAATTTTAGTTTGTTAATTGTAAATTTAGGGTTTTGTTGACGATTGTTTGCAGCTCAGTGATTTGAATTGTTAGTGTAATAGAATATTTCAATAGTTACTGATCTCATTAGTTTATAGGATTAGTTCAATGTTAAGGGTATTAGGCTGTAGTTAATTTTCATTAGGTTAAATGAGGTTGGGCTTTAGTTGAGTCTAATTTGTTAAATCTCAGAATAGTATAAGGTTAGTTTAGGGAGTTCAATTGAGGAAGAATTTACTAGAAGTTTCTAGGTGGGGGTCAAAGTGACATATTAGGAGAAGTAGTAAGGTAACTTGAAGAAGAAGTTACAATTTTTGGGACCAAATGTAAAAAACCTGAAATCAGAAGTCTCACCCTCATTGTACCTATAAAAAGGGCATTCACATGCCTTCATTAAAAAGTTTTAGATACTTGAAAATTCCCCAAAAATAGTCCAGCTCCTAATTTCCCTAAAAGTCCCCTTCTTCAAGTCTAAATTTCAAATTTGAATCTCAAACTAAAGAGGTTCAGATCTGGAATGATATAGCAGTAGAAACCTTCATTTTAAGTGTTAAAAACCCTCCAAAAAAATCCAAAAACAAACAAATATACAATAAAAATTTTTAAAAAGGGTCCTGTTGCATTGCATTTTAGGTTATTTGAGTTCTAGACACTAACTCTCGTCTCCTAGCTTGGCTTTTAAGTACTGAAGTTTCAGAAATTCCTGGATTTCAATTTGAGTCATGTTATTTTTAGATGTGTTTGAGCTATTTGGTGCGGTTTTGAAGTGAAACTGGTCGATCAAATCTGTTTTGGGTCATTCCACTGGTTGATTATTCATCTATTGTTCATCCTTGGGTCATATTGGTGTTATTTTGGGTTTCAATCAATTCTGCTGTTGTGTTGCTATTGGTTTACGTTTGCTGCTTTGCTATTTGCTACTGATTCTCCTTCTCCTTTTATTTTTTCCATAATTCCATAATTTGGTGATGATTCGGAGCACATATGCAATGAAACTGCTCCTTCATTTGCTCTTGAAGACTGTGTCTGTTTGGACTGTGATGATAGATTTACTTGTTAGTGTAGGTTTAAATTTTGATGCTAGGTACATAAGTTTAAATTGTGTGATTGGGACTGTTGAGACTATTGATTTGAAGTATTTATTCAGTGGTATTGTAGGTTAGTTTAGTATCATGTTCAATTAGATTTCGTTTTGTTACTAAGATTGGAATTGTTTTGGACAGCTTCAGCCTGTTATAGACTATTTTGAATTTCAGAAGTTAGCTAGTGATAATAGGTTCGATTTATTTGAGAATGATTGTTTAAGTTCCATTTGTTTAAAATTCAGTAGATTCAATGATAAATTGTTCAATAGACTATTAATTCAGGGCCAATTAGTATCAAAGAACTAAAATCAGCAATTTTCGGTAATACTTGTTTTGCGTTAAAATAAGAATTCAGTCCAGTACTGAAAAGATTGCCCATTATTGAATTGGTATCTTTCAATTATAATTTGATTTCTTGTGAGTGAGCCTCACGCTGAGGCCCAATCATCCTTTAAGTAATTTTAGTTAAAGGCCTGGGCAGCCCATTAAGGCCAATGCTGTAAGAAATAAAAATAACACAAATCTGGGCCCAACGTCACCACAAGAGGCCCAAAGCTGGGCAATTTCAAAAGTTGTACTTCAGTCTGCTTATATAGGGCGAATTTGTAGGCCCAAAAAATTGCTAAAAGTTAAAAACTCTTTTATTAAAATTGTATTAGGAATGGGGATTAATTTGCAAATATAAATTTGGGTTTCGAGTTGGGTGGCGGGTTCAAATTGAGAGGGTCCCCCCTTTTGTTTGAATTCGAACTTGAACTCGAGACCTGAGTTTATAAATACAAATTAATTAGGCCCTTTTAGAGACAAAAATAAAAATAGAAAATCTTAGTTTGTTTTAGGTTAGCCTTTAAATAATAAAAGTGAGATGAGCCTCGCCAAATTGCGGGGCCCTCATTAAATGCTTAATTAAATACTTAGCATTTGGAGCATGCCGTTTAGCGAATTTCATGGTTCTTCGCAAAGTTTAAAAAGACGTTAGTCGCTTTAGGCGCGTTTTAATCATTTTACCTTCCTAAAATCGGGTGCACATTTATGTGACCCAAATTCAAATCCCAACGAAGTCGAAATGTGTCAAAAACCGTGGGTGCATTTATGTGACGTGGTTCGAGATGCATTTTTCACTACATTGCAATTCTCTTTAAAAATAATAATAAAATTGTTTTTAAAGTTGAAAAGCATAAGTTAAAACATGTATAAGAATCAGATGTTTAGCCATTTATAATAATTTAAGCAACCGTGCTAGAACCACGGGATCCGGGGGTGCCTAACACCTTCCCTCGGGTCAACAGAATTCCTTATTCAGAATTTCTTGTTCGCAGACTCCAATTGGGAAGTCGAAGTTCTCCTCGATTTGGGATTTAAATTAAACCGATGACTTGGGACACCAAAAGCCAATCCATTCCCAAGTGGCGACTCAAAAAATCAATAAAGAATCCCATTTCGAATAATGTCACTTAAAATGGAAAAACTGCCTTATACACTATTCTTCGGGGTAGGTGTGTAAAAAAAGGAGTGTGACAGCTCTGGCGACTCTGCTAGGGATCACGAACCCGGAATATCAGTTAAGGGTTCAGGAATTCGAGCTTAGTATAATTATTATATTTGGCTTTGTCTGATTTCCTACATGTTTTATGCCAAATGTGTTAAATGTTTTACCGCTTTGATATTATCTGAAATGTATATGTAAAATTGTTACGAAATCCTTCTCTTCTCATCTCTAGGGATGTGCTTACTGGTTGAGACTCCCTATTCTGTTAGTGTCATACCTTATAATAAGAAAGAGGCCGGACAAGTAACTAAGCCGGATGACCTTTTGGTTCCTGGTACGTAGCCCCCTCCTCGACTCGAGCTGTCCGCTCGGGTACACAGTCTAGAACATATACCCAGGTTTTGAACCTAGAATAACTCGACCTCATGCCGGATCCCTAATAGGACGTTTGTTTGCATCATGTGCATTTGACTTAGGGGACTCAACACAGGGGTTGGGTCCGTCTAGGATAGGTGACCCGAAATGAATTGACCATCCTGATGCATCTTATGTGCTACCTGCGCATTTATTTGCTCGGCTATGCATGTTGACCAGTTTGTGCATAATGAGTAAAAAAATTGTGAAAAATAGCAGTGTTAGGACTAAGTGAGGGTAATTATTTGTTTGAAAAAGACCCAATACCCAAATAGTACCGAAATGCTGCTGGTTTTTCAAAAAATGAAAAAAAAAAGAAAAAGGGAAAATATTTGGAAAAAAAACAGAAAGACAATTGTTGTTCAAAGTAGTTTTGATTTTGGCAAATCTGCCCGAACTACGCCGGTTTGATTCTCACCGGATGTGATATACGTAGGCAATCCTCATCGGGTCCAACCACTCCTTTTGCAAAGATAGCCAAAAATACCAAAATATTGATTTTTATCCAATAAGTCGGGTGATGCCATTCTTGTTTAAAAATAAGCCGAATGCCCCCAAAAGGGCGCCGGAAGGTTGTTTTTACAAGAACAACCACCCCGAGTCATTTTTAATCAGTTTGCGGGCACGACCTTCAAATCTCCCTTTAGGAAGTGCTGAAAAGGCTGTATCCGCAAAACTGGCCGCTTGTTTTAAATTAGAAATCTGAACAAAATAGTGTCATTTTTTTAGGTCAAAATAAGTGATTAAATTACCTTAATAAATGTGCAGGATGAGCACGATTCAAAATGAACCTTTCTCAATCATGAATAAAATTCCTCTGGAGTTGCGTCTATGGTGGAACGATCTGGGCAAAGAAGGACAGAGCGAGGTAAACAACTATTTGGAAGGGCTTACCGGTTTATTGGAGATTGCTCCTCGGGGAGACATCATCAGAGCTTTGGTCACATGTTGGGACCCGGCACACAATGTGTTCCATTTCTCGAACTTTGAGCTCACTCCGACCCTAGAGGAAATATCGGGTATATCGGAAGTGCCGAGGTTCCTTTAAGGCACAAGTACTTGGTTGCCCCCAGAACCGTAGCTATATACAGATTCTTAGACTCGCTGAAGATAATCAGGACGGTTCACAACATGGATTTGGCAAATGGCTTTTGTACCCCACACTTCATATACCACAGATATGGCCACATAGGAGGGTTCAATAACCCGGAAAGCAAGATATGTAGCAAAGGAAACCGGCAAAAATGGGAGGAACATAGACGTTTTGCTTTTATGGTGGTCTTTTTGGGGCTTTTGGATTTCCCATGGAAGGATGGTAACATTGACATAAAAATCGCTGGGGTTGTCAGCACTTTAATGACTCAAGCCAAAAGCACTCTTGCGCCTATTATATTGGCCGAAATTTTCTGCGCCCTTACAGCCTGCAAAGCCGGGGGATACTTCTTCGAGGGGTGCAATCTACTGTTGCACCTATGGATGACTGAATACCTGTGCCATCATCTTTAGTTCCTGAGTTATGGGTCTACAGAGAAAACCTGTTTAGAGGAGTTTTATGCGAGGATTAAGGGGGCCAATTTGCCTGAAGGATTCACGGGCTGGACAACATACTTTCGGTCCCTTACTGTTAGTCAAATAGAGTGTACGGTCGGATGGTTTCCTGTCGATGAAATCATATATATGCCAGCAGCAAGGCCGCATTTCCTCCTAATGGGTCTTAAGAGCATTCAGCCTCATGCCCCGTATCGGGTTTTAAGGCAACTCGGGAGATGCCAAATAGTACCAAAATACGGCGATCTGAGTCTCCAAGTGGTTGAGATTGGTCCTGATGGCCAGTTTCCTGAAGTAATGGTCCGCCAAGTCTGGAACGAATGTCAATATTTAGCGGCGATACATGTGTCAGGGATCGAGCTAAAGTAGAAGTGTCACCTGATTATCACGCCGAGTATAGAAGGGAAGTTGCATTCGGAAGGCCGGCCAAAAGGCCTCACCTTCAGGAGTTTGCCGAATCATTGCAAGAACAGTAGGCTTGGTTAGCTAAAGAAAATGAATACAGGACTAAAATAGGAGAATTGGAAAAGCAAATCCGAGACCTCCAGTTTGGAAACAGCGTGCAAGCTGCGGCTGACGAGGGTGAGAAAAAGAAATTAGCCAAAGAGAATGAAGCCTTACGAGCCCAAATCCAAAAGATGAAGATAGCAGCTGAAAATCTTGTTAGGGGTACCAAAGATGCAAAACTCATAGACAATCTAAGGCAAAAAATGAATGACTACAGTTTTGACCTTAACAAAGCAGAAAGGGAATTAGCCGAGGCTCGAAGACAATTGGCTAAAAAAGCGGAAGAACGAGCCCGCATGGTTAAGCAGTTGAGAGAAGAATACGATAATGAGGTCATGGGATTGAAGAAAAAGGTCATTATCACAAAAAACAAGATGATCAAACAGGCAGAGGAATTCAAGGTTGAAAGAGAGACACGGCATTGGCACAACTAGAAATGGACTTGCAACAACTCCAGGAACAAAATCAGCAGACTTTGGAGGCCAGGACCCAACAGATAGGGCGGTTGCTTCAGGAAAATGGCATAATCAGAGAGAGAATCCTGGCTATTGCTCACTACATTACCAGGAAATACCAAATGTGCGAGAACATGAATCATACTACCTTCTTTGCATCGATGATGATATTTGTGAAGCAGATAATGAGTGACCTGAACAGACTTCAAGGGGAACTTACATATAGGCCCATAGCGAGACCGAACAATGTCCCGCGGGCACCAGGAGCTTTAATGTATTCATGATTGTCATTTGAGTCTGTATTTCCTTTTACTAGAGTCTGTTGGTTGTCTAAGTCTGTATTTTCTTTTCGAGTCAGTCTGCATTTTCATTTTGAAGTAGTATAATTGATGGTGGAGTTTGTAGCTCTTCTTGTTATTTAGAGTCTGTTAGTTGTCTTAATGCATCAGTCTTGAGTCCTTGTAATCATAGTATTTGCTATAAGTAAAATTGAAAATTCCAAAAAAACATGTTTGCTTCTATTTTTGCATTTATTTTCAAGAACTAGGCTTGGTCTGATTCATGCGGGTCATGATACGTAAGCAATCTACATAAGATTTGACCGTAACATGGGAAATAAATGAAGGCAAAACAAGAGAAAAAAGAAACACAAAAGAGATAAAAAAACCCCTATGGCCAAAAGGAAAAGCAGAAAATGAAAAGAGGGAAAAGAAAATGAGAGAAGACAATACAAAAGAGAAAAAAAGAGAAAAGGAAGAAGAGAAAAGCCGGGATGACGCATGCAGCCGAAGCAAACATGTAGATGTTCATTAAACTATATAGGTGCATCACACTCCAATGTGTAGTTATCTATCTGTTGCTTATTTCATACTAACCGTGGTTGTTGTTATTCCCAGCTGGGTATTTTAGAAACCGTGGTTGGTTTGTGGTAAGCTGGCCTCACACCGATATTTCACCAGATCAAAAGGAAATACAGAGATGTCATCTGAAATGACCCTGCCTACAATCCCCATACCCGGAGACAACCCAATCTCTGGGATCCCGGCCTCTGAATCCCTTACAGCCGAAGAAAATCGGATCCTGCGCCTGCGATTGATGGAAATGTGGGATGCTTGGAACAATGGAAAGAAACCCCCAAACACTATCCCCGATTCCCGGAGTTATTCCCTAGATCTAGAGGGGTTACCACTGTCCCTATCAGCCGCCCAAATGTGCCTCAGGGGCAACCTACTATGACTGTGAACTTCTTCGGAACACCCTCTGAGGCTCACCCCCAAGTGTTCCCATCTGGAATTTCTCCCAATGTCTTCACAGCTCCACCATCCTCCGCAACAACACAACCATCACTACCAAAGCATGCTTTCGACCCCTCGGTTTTCACATTCCAGAATCCCGTCTTCTAGGCCGACCTTCCTTATTATCCTCAGTACACCTACTCTCAACCACCATATGAGCTTATGTTGGGGCAAGACAAGACCCCCAAAGCCCCAGAACAGGATGAGATGGTAATGAGAATGAGAAGCCTCGAGCAAAGCTTGAAAAATATACAAGGCTTGAGCGGGCAGAAAATCGTCTCCTATACAGACCTATGTATGTTCCTGCATGTACACTTGCCATCAGGATTCAAAACACCAAAATTTGAAAAGTACGATGGGCACGGCGACCCCATTGCTCACCTAAAGAAATATTGCAATCATTTACGGGGTACCGGTGGCAAAGAAGAATTATTGATGCCATATTTCGGGGAAAGCTTAATTGGCATTGCTTCGGAATGGTATATGGATCAGGATGTCTCGCGTTGGCATATTTGGGATGATCTCGCCCTTAGACTTTGTTCGACAATTTCAATACAATATAGACATTGCGCTAGATAGGAATTCTTTGGCGAATCTAAAGAAAAAACCCTCAGAAAGTTTCTGCGAATATGCAATTAAGTGGCGCGAACAAGCTTCAAGAGTGAAGCCTCCAATGGATGAGGTAAAGAAGGTCACTGCCTTCCTGCAGGCCCAGGAAGTAGATTATTTTCAAAATATGATGTCCGCTATGGGTAAGCCCTTCGCAGAGGCAATAAAAATTGGAGAAATGGTAGAAAATGGGCTAAAAACGGGTAGAATTTTGAGCCAGTCGTCCATAAGAGCAACCTCCCAAGCAATCCAGGGCGGGTCTGGAGGAATGACAAAAGGTAAGAAGAAAGAAGAAACAGTGATGACAGCATCGGGAGGAAGAAGGTATCGGGCTCCTAGACCGGTGTTCTCAGAAAGAACCTCTCAGCACTATTACCCTCACACAGATATGACTTATGCTCCTCAACCTTATGCGATCATGAATGCTTAACCTTTTGGCCGACCGCAACCACAAGCTAATCGAAACCCACCTCCATTCCAAAGAAACCAGCCTCCTTACCAAAACCAATATAATCCCCGACCACCACAAAATAATTTCCGCCCTCGAGAACCACCTAGACGACCACATTTTACACTAATTGGTGAACCCTACTCCAGTTTGTTCCCGAAGCTCCGCCAAATGAACCTATTACAGCCTATCTCCCAAAACAGGCCGAACCCGGAATCTCCAACCTATCAACAGGGTATCCATTGTGCCTATCATTTAGGAGCTGAAGGGAACAGTACTGACAACTGCTGGACATTGAAAAAAGCTATGGAAAATTTGATCGAACAAGGGAAAATAGTGTTGAGGGGTGAAGAGGCCCCAAATGTTACCAATAACCCTTTGCCCGCTCACAATAACGGGCCGGTAATCGGTATGTTATGTGAAGACCGGGAATTTGATCCGGCCCTGAAAGCCATAATTGCAATTGCCGATGCCGAAAGGAAGCCCAGGGTAGCCCTGAAGCAGGAAAAAAGGGAGAAGAAGAATAAAGTTGTCAAAATTGAGCCTGAAAGGAAAACTGAGAAAAAAGCAGAGCCAGTACCTCCTAAACACGGGGTTCTATACGTTCTGCGAAGTCGCCAAGAGAAACCACTAGTTGTGAGCACTCCAAGGAAGTTTGAAATAAAGAAGAGGACACCGATGTATGTGCCAAAAGGGGCCTATGTGGTACGGGGGACAATTAAGCCATCTCGGCTGAACGAGCCAGTAGTTATTGGATGCGCACCACAGAAGCCAATGACCGACCCCTTTGCAGTGCCGTGGAACTACCAACAAATAGTGATTACATATAAAGGCAAGGAAATTTCGGGGGAACTCCCAGGAACAATCCCTGCTGAAGAATATTCAAATGTACATGAGGTCAACAACGCCACAAGAAAGCACTTTCCGTCTAAGAAGCCAGTAAGCGCCGAAGAAGCAGAGTCATTGTTTCAGAAGATGAAGATGCCGAATCATGAAACAATAGATCAATTGAGGAAGTGTCCTGAGCAAGTGTCACTGTTGTCACTGGTGACCAAATCTGCCGAACATCAGAATATCCTTATGAAAACTCTGAACGAAGCATATATGCCAATCGAGACTTCAGTTGAACAACTTGAAAGAATGGCAGAAAGATTCTTCGCCATCAACCAACTCTCTTTCATTAAAAATGATTTGCCTCCAGAAGGAGCTGCCCACAATAAAGCCTTACACCTGACTGTCAAATGTCAAGGTTACTACGTTAAGCGGGTCATGGTGGACGGAGGCTCGGGGATTGACATCTGCCCACTCTCCACTTTGCAAGGAATGGAAATAGGGACAGGAACGATTCATCCGAATAATGTTTGTGTAAAAGCTTTCGATGGTGTTAAAAGGGATACCATCGGGGAAATCGATTTGATATTGACCATAGGCCCAGTGGATTTCGAGGTGACTTTCCAGGTGTTAGACATGGATACATCTTACAATTTTCTTCTGGGAAGGCCTGGATCCATGCTGCAGGTGTTGTGCCCTCTACTTTCCACCAGATGGTGAAATTTGAACATGAAGATCAGGAGATCGTGGTCCACGGGGAAGGTGAGCAGTCCATATATCGTGACCCATTTATCCCATGCCTGGAGGCGAGGGAGGGAAGTAAGCATATTGTCTATCAAGCCTTTGAAATTGTGGTAGCTGACCAGTATGAGGAAGGACATCCATGCCCCCGGCCTTTCTTATCTAATGCTTCGATCATGGTGGCCAAAGAAATGATTAGACATGGTTTCAAACCAGGGAAAGGGTTGGAAAAAGCTTTGCAAGGAATATCCGAGCTGGTAATAACATGACATGCTTTATATAACATGACATGCTTGCGGACTTCATGCCCAAACTCAAACACGCTGTCTAACTGTGTAATAATGAATCAAGAATCGAAATATGACGAAGAAGTGGCTTTTAAGGAAATAAACCAAGAATTGGAACAATTTGAGAACAAACTAAGCCAAATCTGAATGACACTAAACCGGTTAATTTGGGAATTGTCGAAGAAATAAGGGAAACCAAAATAAGCATTCACACAGATGAGAAAACTTGGGATGCAATAATCCAACTCTTGTTTGAGTTTAAAGATGTGTTTGCTTGGTCGTATAACGACATGCCAGGACTGAGTGTGGATCTAGTGGTGCACAAATTGCCAATCTACCCCGATTGTCGTCCAGTCCAGCAAAAGCAAAGAAAGTTTAAAACTGATATCGGTGATAAGATCAAAGAAGAGATTACAAAACAACTAAAGGCGGGGGTAATCCGATTGGTCCGATATACTACATGGCTAGCCAATGTGGTTCCAGTGCTAAAGAAAGACGGGAAAACCCGGGTGTGTGTGGAATACCGAAATTTAAACAGGGCAAGTCCCAAAGATAATTTCCCTTTACCTAACATCCACATCCTTGTCAATTACTGCGCCAAACATGAAATATAGTCCTTCGTGGATTGTTACGCAGGATATCACCAGGTGTTGATGGATGAAGAAGACGCTGAGAAGATAGCTTTCGCTACACCCTGGGGTACCTACTGTTATCGAGTTATGCCATTTGGGCTGAAAATGTCGGTGCAACCTATATGAGAGCCATGACTTCCATTTTCCATGATATGATGCACTAGGAGATAGAGGTGTATGTGGATGATGTAATCATTAAGTCCTGAACTCAGAGTGACCACGTTTGAGATTTGACAAAGTTCTTTGAACGGCTGCGCAAGTATGATTTGAAGCTGAATACGACCAAATGTGCCTTCGGAGTCCTATCAGGCAAGCTCCTGGGTTTCATAGTCAGTAGGAGAGGTATTGAGTTAGATCCAACGAAGATAAAAACCATTCGAGATCTACCTTCTCTGAGAACTAAGAAAGACGTGATGAGTTTATTGGGCAGATTAAACTATATTAGTCAGTTCATTGCTCAACTGACTACCACGGGTGAGTCCATATTCAAACTATTGAAGAAAGATGCAGCAATCAAATGGACATCTGAATGTCAAGAGGCCTTCGACAAAATCAAGGGATATCTGTCAAACCCTCCGGTGTTGGTCCCACCTGAGTCAGGGCGACCTCTCTTCTTGTATCTAACGGTGTTGGAAAATTCTTTTGGTTGTGTTCTGGGGAAACACGATATAACCGGCAAGAAAGAGCAGGCAATTTACTATATGAGTAAGAAGTTCACCAGCTATGAGGCCTAATATACTTTGTTGGAGAGAACATGCTGCGCCTTGATGTGGGTTGCTCAGAAGTTGAGACACTATCTTCAAGCCCACACTACCTACCTCATAACCAGGTTGGATCCTTTAAAATACATATTCCAGAAATCGATGCCCACTGGGAGACTGGTTAAATGGCAAATCTTTCTCACTGAATTTGACATAGTCTATGTCACTCGCACGGCAATGAAAGCCCAGGCATTGGCAGATCATTTGGCAGAAAACCCGGTTGACGAGGAATACCAACTGTTGAGCACATACTTCCCAGATGAAGAGGTAAATTCAGTAGAAGCGATCTCAGAAGACACTCGTGCTTCGAAAATGTTCTTTGACGGAGCAGTAAATGCTAGAGGAGTAGGCATTGGGGCAATCTTGATTTCACCCGATGGTCAACACTATCTAGCTACAGCTAGGCTCCGATTCTTCTTCACAAACAATACGGCTAAATATGAAGCCTGCATCATGGGCATGAATATGGCAATTGACCAAGATTTTGAAGACTTATTGATCATGGGGGACTCCGATTTGATTATCCGGCAAGCACAGGGAGAGTGGGAGACTCGAGATATTAAGCTCATTCCATATCGGCAACACGTGGAAGATCTCACCAAATGCTTCAAGTCAATAGAGTTCAGGTACATCCCTCGATGTCACAATGAACTAGCTGATGAACTCGCCACTTTAGCTTCAATGCTGCCTTACCCAGGCAATGCCCATATTGATCCCCTGGAAATTAAAATCAAAGAAAGGCACAATTATTGTAATGCGGTCGAGGTGGAATCTAGCACTCAGCCATGGTATCATGATATCAAGAGGTTTCTGAAAACACAAGAGTACCCCAAGCAAGCCATGGGACATCAGAAGAGAGCCATTAGATGGCATGCGAGTGGTTTCTTCTTAAGCGGTGATGTTTTGTATAAAAGGACCCTGGACCTCAACTTGCTAAGATGTGTTGATGCCGAGGAAGCAGGAAGAATTATGCATGCAGTGCACGCAGGGGTGTGCGGACCTCTATATGAATGGATATGTTTTGGCAAAGATAATCCTGTGAGCGGGATATTATTGGATAACCTTGGAAAAGGACTACTTCAGTTTCGTTTGGAAACGCCATCAATGCCAGGTGCACGGTGATTTGATTCATGCACCTCCAACAGAGCTTCATCCGATGTCAGCACCATGGCCGTTTGTTGCCTGGGGTATGGATGTCATTGGGCCGATCGAGCCGAAAGCTTCAAATGGGCATAGATTCATATTGGTAGCGATCGATTACTTCACAAAATGGGTTGAGGCCATCACTCTCAAGTCGGTCACCAAGAAAGCTGTGGTAGACTTTGTGCACTCCAATCTCATTTGCCGCTTTGTCATTCCTATAACTATCATTACCGACAATGCTGCAAACTTGAGTAGTCGTTTGATGGGAGAGGTATGTGAACAATTCAAGATAACACATAGAAACTCTACTCCATATCGGCCAAAAGCCAGTGGTGCCGTTGAAGCAGCGAATAAGAACATCAAGATGATTTTGAGAAAGATGATTCAAAGTTCCAGGCAATGGCATGAAAAACTGCCTTTTGCATTACTCGGGTATCACACCACAGTGCGTACATCAATCGAAGTGACTCCGTACTTGTTGGTTTACGGAACTGAAGCAGTCATACTTGCAGAAGTAGAAATCCCTTCGCTTCGCATAATTGTTGAAGCAAAAATTGAGGACAGTGAGTGGGTTAAAACCCGGATAGAGCAGTTGTCATTAATTGATGAAAAATGGATGGCTGCAGTTTGCGACGGGCAGTTGTACCCACAAAGAATGGCTCGCACCTATTACAAGAAAGTATGTCCCAGGAACTTCAAAGTGGGACATCTCGTGCTTAGGTGCATTCTCCCTTATCACCAGGAAGCAAAAAGAAAGTTCGCTCCTAATTGGAAAGGTCCATACATAATTCGGAAGATATTGCCAAGGGGAGCACTGTATCTTGGAGACGTCGAAGGAAGTGATCCTGAAATAGAAGTCAATACAGATGTAGTCAAAAGGTATTATGTTTAGGCCTCCTACTTTGATGGCTTTTGTGTAATTGAGATGACGAAGGCTTTCCCTCTTGCCACCCCCAAACACTATCAATTCTTCATAAACCCTCTTGAGCTGGTTCCGTTTCTTTGATTTTCCTCTTTGGAATCCGGAGTACCAGTAGAAAAGAAAAGAAAAAGAAAAGGAAAAGAAAAAGAAAAAGAAAAAGGAAAAAAGTGAAAAAAAAGAGCAAAAAAAAGAGAAAAAGAAAAACAAAACAAACACAAAAATTATTGCCTGAACTACGTTTGACTTGATTCCGAAAGGATACGTAGGCAGCCTCTCCCTGAGGTTCAGTCACACCAAAACAAAAATCCCAATTCCCCCCAAAAAGATGAAACTGGGGCAGATGATATAATGGTTCGGCCATGAATCTGCCGAAATGGTTCCAAAGTTGTAGTTCTGCCCAAAATCCTTTTAACCCCAAAGACCTCGTCCAAGTCCTTCCGATCAATTGGCAAAGGCAGGGAAGTGAAAAACGTCATTGTTGGAATCTGACATAATGCAAATCGAGAGAAATAAAATGAGAAAGTCTTATCGGTGAAAAGCTTGTCTTATCGGTGAAAAACTTCGGGCACCATAAGGCGATGGTGAGTAGAGAAACTGAAAATGAGAGAGTCCACTTAGTGAGAACTCACAAAGAGCACTATCGGGCGACGGTGAAAAGAAAAATGAGAGAGGTCGATTGGCAAAAACCCGAAAAGGGTGCTGTCGGCCGAAAAGAAGACATCTCATCACTGAAAGAGTCCTGGCAAGGTTCACTGGTTTTGAAATGCGGATCAATGGGTTCACGAGAAGCTGAAAAGTTTGTGTGGGTTGGGCGCCCAGTCCAAGAAGCATATCATATTCATTTGAAGCCAGCATGCACCCCAGATGAGTCCTTCTTTGTCCCCGAAAGGGATGCTTCTCTTTAAACTCATATACTTGACGTTTTGTATACTTCTTCTTTGAATCCCATTTAGTTTAACTCTGATTCCCTGACTATTACAAAGAAAAGGTGGTAGGACTGGTTCTATAGGGCTCCACTGGCAAAAGCCGAAGAAAATACCCAGCCTCAGTAGGTGCGTTAGGCCAATCCCGACTGACCATAGGTGTTGATGGTTTCAAAGTAAAAATATTTGAAAAGAAAGGAAGTCAAAAGCAAAGGTCCCAAGGGCAGAATAAAGTGAAAAGGCTAGAGCCCACACGGGCGAGTCACAATGAAACCCTGAGAGTTGAACCCGGTCGGTTTGAAAAGAGATTCACCCTCAAGGCCAACAAGCAGCAAAGTTCTCAACAAAAAAAGGGGCCGGGATCAAGCATCTGGGATGATCAAGGCCACAAAACCAACCACCGTTTCAAACTAATAATTGTCTTTGTTGAAAAGAGGTCTGTAGGCATATAAATTTTATTATAATTAAATTTATAAAATAATTTGGACTATATTTTAAATTCAAGATATATT
>MU686736.1:0-10475 GCA_026770625.1 Nicotiana glauca
GAAATCCACAAAATTGAGACTATTTTATTTTACAATTTTTGGGAGTAATTGTCGTGAGGGCAAAAATCACGTGCTAACACCAACCATATAAATTTTACCAAAATCCGACATCGGATTGGCTTTCAAATCTTAAAAATTCAACTTTATGGAATTTTAGAAAATTCCTCCATTCCTCTTCAAATATCAATAATCTAAAGCCAAAAATGAAGGTTTATTCATGAAATATAATCATAAGAGAGTCAAGAACACTTACCCCAAGTTTTCCCGTGATTTCTCGCTCAAAATTGCCCAAAATCCGAGTTTAAGACTCAAAAAAATGGAAAAAAAATAGTGTTTCTCGTCCTTTAACTGACCAGAAATTTTTGGGGCACTATTCACGCGTGAGGGTACTGTTCATGCTACACTGTTCACAGGGTACTATTCACGGTTGTTGTGCATGGGTACTGTTCAGAGGGACTGTTTATGGATACTGTTCACGGGTATTGTACACGGATACTATTCACGCAGGTGCAGTCACTTTTCACACGTGTGCGAAAAATGCAGAAAATGCCCAAAAAATTTCAGCAGCCTTTTATATCCGTTAATCTTCCGAAATCAACCTGAGGCCCTCGGGACTTCAACAAAATACACCAGCAAGTCCTAAAACATGATACGGACTTAGTCGAAACCTCAAATCGCATAAAAAATGCTAAAACTGTGAGTCATACCTCAATTGAAGCCTAATGAAACTAAGAACATCCAACTTCTATATTCAATGCAAAAACCTATCAAATCAAGTCCGACTGACTTTAAATTTTGCACACCAGTCATAAGTGACATAATGAAGCTACAAAATTTTCAGAACTGGATTCTGACCCCGATATCAAAAAGTCAACTCTTCGGTCAAACTTAAGAAATCTTTAACCTTAGATTTCTAGATTCCGTTAAATGGCGCTAATTTGATCTAGAGACCTCCAAATTCGCTTTCGGGCATATGACCAAGTCCCAATTCATGATACGGAACTACCGGAATGGTCAAAGCTTTTATCCGGGTTAATTTTCTCATAATATTGATCGAAGTCAACTCAATTGAGTTTTTAAAGCACTAGCTCACAATTTAATCTATTTTCACATAAAAACCTTCCGGAAAATTATATGGACTGCGCACGCAAGTTGGGAAATTATTGGTACCGCTTTTCAAGGTCTTAAAATACTAAGATGATTATTTAATTTAAAAATGACATTTTGGGTCATCACAAATGTATATTTTGATTAACACCATAACGCATAAAGATGGGTCCTCAAAGTTGAGGAAACAGATTAGTTTTTCTTACATGAGAGGGAGACAAGATACAACAGTTGAGAAAAAGTTACATGGAATGAATTATCATTTATACATCTAGATTCTCGAATAAAATAATATGAACTTGATTTTCATAAAAGGATAATTCATGTGCAATATATTGCAAAGCATGTCAGACGCATTTGCTGGCCCAAAGAAAGTAACTATATTCTCATTGCACATGCTCCTATTAAGTCCTAGAAGGACAAAGTCTATGGTACGCTTGAAGCTTATAGACAAATCGGTTTCAAATAAACTTCTTGATAAAGAAGATGAGCAAATGATCTAAATGATCATAATAAAGGAGGTAAGTGATCTAGAAGATCACATGACATAACACTTCATAAAATCTCATGAGAGATTCATGTACCTGAAAATATGAATGAAGAGATCTTTATGTTATGTCTTTATGAAAGAATATTAAAACTGATATAAAATGTTCGTCGACGACATCTATGATAGCGCTAAGTATAGATGAGGATCTTAAATCTAGAGAAACAATTCAAGTAGAATTGGTTTCATATGAAAGACATGTTATTTTGGACCTGCAATTAAAACACTTGAAAGTATAAAGTCAATAGTGTGTGCAATCACTTTTATTTATCTTATATGTCTAGCATGACATGAACAGTTGATATGCATCTAAAGTCTATTTAAATGGCTTATTTGACTATACTTATATAACGATCCCCAAATGATTTAAATTGCTTGAAGCATATACAATCTTGATTTTGAAGTACCATATCCTCAATGCAATTTATACACAAATATATCTTGCTATAACTATAAGCATGATAATGTGATAGCGAGAATACCTACATAGAGATATTGAAGAGCCATTCTATGATATTTATGAAGACATTATAT
Organism: Nicotiana glauca; assembly: GCA_026770625.1. Classification (NCBI taxonomy): domain Eukaryota; kingdom Viridiplantae; phylum Streptophyta; class Magnoliopsida; order Solanales; family Solanaceae; genus Nicotiana; species Nicotiana glauca. The sequence continues at coordinate 2,189 of MU686736.1, forward strand.
CTCTATCAAGAATGATGATTTCAAGGTGCAATATATTCATTCAAGTTAATATGGCTGATTTGTTTATCAAATCTCTACCAATGATCTTTTGAAGATAGTGCACAAGATTGGAATGCAAATGCTTAAGGATGTGAATTGATTCTCTCATCAGGGGGAGTTAATACGCGTTGTACTCTTTTTCCCTTACAAATTTTTGTTCCACTGGGTTTTCCTTGCAAGGTTTTTAACGAGGCAACCAAAAGGCTTATTGTTAGACATGTGTACTCTTTTTCCTTCTCTAGAATTTTTTTCCCACTGGGTTTTATTTAGCTAAGGTTTTAACGAGGCACATTATCTGTTGAATATACATTCAAGGGGAAGTGTTATAAATAGAATTGTATTTATGGTAAATGTATATATTTAGAGAGATTATAGGGTTCATTGCTTGGTGGCTAAGTCATCATCTCCCTATAAATAGAAGGTTCTATTTATTGTAATTCATCTCAAAAGCAATAAGAATTCGCTCTCTCTAGTTTTCTCTGCAATGTTCTTCTTCTTCTTTTATTGTTTCATAACACTTCAAATATTTTCAAAATCTGGGCACGTGGGCCCGGGGATTGATTTTAGCAACTTTGCATTTAGGGTTGGGAAATTAGTTTAATAATTAGAATATGAACTTTTGAGCATGTATTGGCTAGTTCTTACCCTATTTGAATATTTTTTTGACCATTCGGCTACTATTTGGAAGTTTGAGCGCATTCTTGAATTGGGATATAGGCTTCGGAATGAGGTGAGTCTCCTTTCTAACCTTGTAAGAGGGAATTGTCCCCATAGGTGAATTAATTAGATACATGCTTCTATTTGTGGGGGGTACGTAAGCACAAGGTGACGAGAGTCCGTGCCTAGCTACTATTATGCTTAAGTCAGGGTAGTTTAGGACCCAAAATCATGCTTTACTTGCAATATTTGAAACCTTGTAGTCAATTTAAAAAGGCTTAAAGCATATCGAATGTGTGAATGAATTTCTAAAGGACTAGTCATCATTTCTTGATTTTTTAAAAAGAAATTGCCTTTTCTTGGATAATTGCTCCTTGATGAGTTCTTGATTGATTGTTTGAATGTGTTTATATATTGTGGAACGGGTTGAACGCCTTGGTAGATTAAATAGATGCATTTATGATTCGCGCCATTCGACCCTCTGGCAGTGCACAGTTTAAATACAAGCATGATTTGTGCATGCTTGTATTGTTTGCCTTGAACTTCATTAATGTTGATATTTGTTTCTTTATGGCCTGAGATAAATATATAAGTGACGAAAATGAATTTTGGAATTTCCTATAAAAGACAGAATTATTTACTTGCCTCGTGCTATTGACTTACAACCCTTTATATAAAAATCCTTGATTTAATATATTATTGGTGTAATATTATTGGACCACTAGTAAGTGTCTAAGTCGACCTCTCGTCTCTACTTCTTCGAGATTAGACAGAATACTTACTGAGTACGCTGTACATTTTTTTTGCACAGGCACATGTATCTCTAGTGGCCTAGTGGGTGTAGCAACATGGTTGATACGGAGACTTAGGTGAGCTGCACTTTTCGAGACGACCCACAGCCAGCAGAGTCTATTTTAGATTACTATATTTACTTTCTGTCCAATTTATATTTCAGACAATTTTTGTATTGCATTGTTTACTAGAAATAACTCTTGCACTTGTGACACCGGGTTCTGGGAGGATTATGGGATTGTGAAATATTAAATTTGCTAAAAAAAATCTTATTTCAATGAATTTCATTATTTATTGTTTAATGTATCAAAGGAATGATTTCAATAAATACAAAAGTAGGAAGTCAATTAACTTCTTGGTGTTGACTTGCCTGACAGTGGTGTTCGGCGCCATCACGACCCTTAGTGGATTTTGGGTCGCAGCATTTTCTCTCAAAGAATCACATGCAAGTATCACCTTCCATATTTTTAAGCATGATTCGCAATATTAGATGAAAGACGGAAAGGTAATTTCATGGATGAGTTAGCAAATAAGGTGATGAAATACAAAATAAAAATATATAATATTTCAAAAATCTAAGCAAAAAAAAGGAACTTTTTCAATGGGTAGTGTTGAAATTCATTGAAAACATATAGATAAATCAATATACAAAATTTGAGGAAGATTGGAGGTGATTTGGAATAGTTTTGTATCACAATTCGTAATTAAATCGAGTTTAAAAAATTCTTCTGCGACATATGTATCAAACATGTATCTCACACACAAGTATACATGGATATACATGTGATATACAATTGATACAAATATAATACACAAATGATACACATATCATTTTTTTCATGTTCAGTTTTTACTTCGAATTTTCAATTCAACCACCTCAAAACTTCACCAAATTATCCCAAAACTGAGATTCAAGCTCCTTAAGATGTACTCAATCTGTTCTAATAACACCCACTCAAAAGAAAATAAAAATTTGACCTTTTTTTTTTACTGTAAATAGCTAATTGGCTCATATTAGTAATATTTGGCTAATACTAGTAATATTTATGAATTGGCCTATGTTTGTAATGAGCAACTTATAAATGGACATAGCTGATAGTTTCCTTAAATTTATAGCATGTTTGGCCAAGTTTCTAAAATAAGCTTATTTTGAGAAGTGCTTTTCTCAAAAGTACTTTTAAAAAAAGTGTTTCTGGTGAGAAACAATTTGTGTTTGGCTAATTAATTTAAAAAGTACTTTAGAGCAGTAATTAGTGTTTGACCAAGTTTTTGAAAACTGTTTCTAAGTTATTTTTCTCAAAAGTGCTTCTCAGAAAAGTACTTTTAGATAAAAGCTAATTTTTCTTCTTCTTAGAACTGCTTTTGCTTCTCCTCAAAAGTACTTTTTTTCCTTCCAAAAGCTTGGCCAAACACCTCAATTTTTTGCCAAAAGTGCTTTTGGACCAAAAAAAAAAAGCCTGGCTGAACATGCTATTAATCTGAGACCGCGTATCAAGGGCGAAGTGCACAAATATCCACTAAAAGCAACTGCTTTTATTTTAAAGCCAGTGTTTTCAATGTATATAGGCTTTAGCCACTACTTTAATAAACTTATACCTGACTGGACGAAAATAACCTTCTGGTATAAGTTATACCTACGCTTTTATAACACACTTGACGAAAACCATAAGTAGCAGCAGTAGGCGGTGATCGCAGCAGCAGCAGACTGGACGAAAAATTCAACATTCTCATCCAAAAAATCGACATAGATAAATAGTAAGTTATACTTACATGTGTTTCTATCGATTTTTACTTCGATATAGGTATACTTTTTCCGATTTGTATTGATTTGATTATATAGTAGATAAGAATTTTTTTTTTTTTGAATTTCTGGCTTGAGCGATCACAGCAACAACCGACTGGACGAAAAATTCAACATTCTCATCCAAAAAATCGACATAGATAAATAGTAAGTTATACTTACATGTGTTTCTATCGATTTTTACTTCGATATAGTTATACTTTTTCCGATTTGTATTGATTTGATTATATAGTAGATAAGAATTTTTTTTTTTTTGAATTTCTGGATTGAGCGATCACAGCAACAACAGACTGGACGAAAAATTCAACATTCTCATCCAAAAAATCGACATAGATAAATAGTAAGTTATACTTTCATGTGTTTCTATCGATTTTTACTTCGATATAGTTATACTTTTTCCGATTTGTATTGATTTGATTATATAGTAGATAAGAATTTTATTTTATTTTGAATTTCTGGATTGATAAACTTAAGGACATCGCCTCCTATGATAATTTTATAAAAGTTGCGCACATAATATTAAGGACATAGTGTCTTCATTCTGGAAATTGAATTCAAAAATTAAGGACACAATGTCCTTAACTTTGATTCTACTATCCTCATTTTGCAAATTGAATTGAAAAACTTACGGACACAATGTCCTTCACTTTGTTGCTGTTCTTCTGTATACTAAGTCCTGAAGTTTGAGTTTCAAATTGAGAAAGTTAAGGATAGGAAGACCTTAAGTTTGAATTATAGATTGAAAAGTTAAGGACATGAGTCCTTAATTTTTGACTTGCAGGTTAAAAAGTTTAGGACAGGCAGTCCTTAATTTTTAATTTCAAAGTTTAAACATTAAGGACAGGCGGTCCTTAAGTTTTGACTTACAGGTTAAACAGTTTAGGACAGGCAGTCCTTAACTTTTAATTCCAAGTTTAAATATTAAGGACTGGCAGTCCTTAAGTTTTAATATCTGGCTCAAAAGTTAAGGACAGGCAGTCCTTAACTTTTAATTCCAAGTTCAAATGTTAAGGACTAGCAGTCCTTAACTTTTAATTCCATATTCAAATGTTAAGGACAGACAGTCCTTAAGTTTTAATTCCAAGCTCAAATGTAAAGGACTGACAGTCCTTAACTTTTAATTCCAAGTTAAAATGTTAAGGACACTGTGACGACCCGACCCATCGTCACGTGAGTTACCACCCTGTTTCCCCCATGTTATGTTGTTCTATGTTTCAATATCAGTATTTGAGTTGATCGGATAGAATTGAATTGGTTTTAGTTGGAAATGAGGCACTTAGCCTCTTAGAAGGACGCTTGTTTTTGAAAAGTCAACCGGAAGTTCACTATATAGTTAGAGGGCTCGGATGTGAATTCCAGTGATTTGGTTAGCTTCGGGGGATGATTTGTGACTTAGGAGTGCGATCGGAATTGAATTTGGAGGTGCGGTGTAGAATTAGGCTTGAATTGGCAAAGTTTGAATTTTGGCGGATTCCGGTTGATAGGTGAGATTTTGATCCGAGGTTCGGAATGGAATTCCGAGAGTTTCACTAGCTCCGTTAGGTGATTTTGGATATGTGTGCAAATTTTCAGGTCATTTGGACATCGTTTGGTTGGGTTTTTGATCGAAAATGCATTTCGGAAGTTTTGAAAAAACTTAGGCTTGAATCCGATGTGAATTGATGGTTTGAGCATTGTTTGATGTGTTTTGATGATTGGAACAAGTTTGAATGATGTTATGAGCATTGTTCGGATGGCTATCGGGGTGAAATTTGAGTTGAGGAATTGCAGGTTGCAGCTGGTACCTGGTATTTTCGCTTCTGCAAAAATGGACCGCAGAAGTGGTTCTGCAGAAGCATAAGGAGGGTTGCAAAAGCGGCTTATGGCCTGGTAGGGTAGTCCCGCAGAAGCAAAATCTTTTTCGCTTAAGCGAGCCCGCAGAAGCGGACAAGCGATCGCAGAAGCGATTTTGTCCTGAAGGTGAAGTTCTGCAAAAGCGGGAATTGTGTTGCAGAAGTGGCTTTGGGTCTTTAAGTGAAATTCCAAAGGAGCGAAAATATGACCGCAAAAGCAGCATCGCGGAAGCGGGTGTGGGAACTGCAGAAGCGGAAACCCCTCGAGGCAGAAGGGTTTATATCATTAATTCATCCGCGAGCTTATGTCATTTTTCCTCAATTGTGAAGCGATTTTTTAGAGCCTTGAGGCGATTCTAAAGAGGGATTCAAGGGAGAATGATTATAGGTAAGTTCCTTGGTCTAATTATTCAAGTTTATGGCAGATTTAACATGGAAATTGGTTGAAATTCATTAAAAAGGGGGTAAAGCTAGGGCTTGAGATTTTAATATTTCAAATTGGGATTTGATAGGTCATTTGAGCTCGGATTTGGGAGTTCTTGGTATGTATGGACTCGTGGCGAGATGAAGAATACGGTAATGTGAGTTTTATAATTTTTCGAGAAGCGATCCCGGGACTCGGGTTTTGCTAGTTTCGAGATTTTTGCTATATTTCGATTGTTTTCGATTGGATGTTGTCCCCTTAGCCTATGGTAATGTATTCGCTCTATTTTTGGCTAGATTCGACGCGTGTGGAGGCTAATTTGAGGGGCAAAGGCATCGCGAGCGAGGAATTTCACCGGTTCGAGGTGAGTAATACTTGTAAATGATATCTTGAGGGTTTGAAACCCCGGATTTGCACATCTTAGTACTGTATTGAGGTGACTTGCACGCCGGATATGAGCGTGGGGTAGAGAACCATTGGGGATTGTGACTTGGTCCGTCCCGGTTGTTGATTTTTACTGTGTAGTTCACTGAAACTACTTGTTATCATCATAGTTTGGACTGATTGCTATGTTTGGGCTTCGTGCCAACTATGTGAATCCTTCGGAGATTGAGATTTCTGTTTTAGCATATCTCGCATATCATTTGGCTTCAGTCCAAGGTTTTAAATACTGTGTTGCAACCTCAGCCATATTTCTAAGTTTTGAAACCTCAAATGATACTTTAAATACTATTTCGGGCTAAGAATTACTATTTTATAAATGCCCAAGGGGTTTATAATATTTTATGGACTGTGCATGGATCGGGCTGTGCGCCGCAGAAGTGACTTGAAACAGTGGTAACAATGACACTGTATGATGTGACTTGAAATAGTGGTAACAATGACACTGTATAATGTGACTTGAAACAGCGGTAACAATAGCACTATATGATATAAATTGGTCAGGTAACATTGGCTGACCGGTTAGGTAACATTGACTAACCAATATATTGTGCTTGGGCTGTAGGAGCACCTCCGGAGTCTGTACACACCCCCAATGAGCACCGTCGACGATAAATCATATGCATGGTTGGCTCGGGCTGCATGCCGCAGCGGTCATGTGCATTAAATTGCATTCACGCATTGGTTCCTGTTTGTACTAAGTGGCATGACATTCAGCACTCTAATATCATTGGCATCCATGCTATATCTTACATTGTGTACCAGATACCCTGGTGTTATTTGTGAATAGAGTGTTGTGCCCGAGCGGCTGATTTGTATGCGGACTTGCTCTACTTGACATCGCATTCACATGCTTAATTGTTAAAAAGAAAAGCAAAGATATTTTCAAAAAGGTTTTTAACTGAGCTAGATAATTCTAAAGGGTTTTTCCTGGTTCTACTGTTTTTCTCACAAAGTTGTATTGTCCTATATAGCATGATAGAGTGTTCTTACGTGATTTCTTACCGCTCAGTTATTATTTACTCTTATTACCACTGAGTTGGAAGTACTCACTTTACTCCCTGCACCTCACGTGCAGTTGCAGGTAATGTTCACCCGGTAGCAGGTTATTAGCAGACCGAAGGCCTTACTATGGTAGTTGAGCAAGGTGACCGCCAGTGTTCGCGGCACCGCACTTTATCTTTGAATTCCAATTTTTATCTTGTATATATATAAATTATTGGCCATATAGTAGTGTTCCTATTCCTTAGATGCTCGTGACTTGTGACACCCCGGTCGGGTTGTTCTGAGTGATAAATATTAGTTATTAATGCTAATAAGTCGTATTATTTGTTTATTTATAGTTATTAATTGTTAAATAAGGCATTGTTGTTCTGTTGGCTGGCCTTGTCTTCATGAGAGGCGTCATCACGATCGGTTTTGGAAATTGGGTCGTGACAAGTTGGTATCAGAGCCTAGGTTACTAGGTCTTACGAGTCATGAGCAGGTTTAGTAGAGTCTCGCGGATCGGTACGGAGACATCTGTATTTATCCTCGAGAGGCTGCAGAACCTTTAGGAAAACTTCACTTTCTTGGAATTCTTATCGTGCATACTTGATTCATCTTGAGATACAACTTTTGAAATTCTTTCCACGCGATTGTATGCGCACGTGAGCGCTCATTATCAAATGTGCCTTGACGGCTTGTGATTCCCCGATCGAGGGGCAAGATGTGATTTCTATGAGTTGATGTTGGGCCAGTCGGGAGGACTTGAGGCCGGATCTTTGCTTATGGCTTGAGCACCAAGGTGCTGATTGTGCGAGCTAGTGTTATGAACTTATATGTTCAGTATTGTCGCTATTAGCCAGAATGGCGGTTTGGTATTCATGTGATGGGTGTGTTGGTACTGCGAGATACATCTATATGCCTTGGTAGTGATGAAGAAGTTTGCGGGATAATAAATGAACTGTTAAGTGTTCGATTCCTATTGTGATATGTTGTGTAGCCCCGAGTTATGGGCGCGTGAAGAAATTTTTGTGTCTCCTAGTTGGGAAGTGAAGTACATTACATGTGGCGATATGAGTTCAGACTCGGAAAGACTAAAAGGTTGTGTTATATGTATGACGGTGGAAGGTGTGCTGAAATACTAAATTGAGGAGAAGCAGTTGGGGTATCTCCTACGGAGTGTTCTTAAGGGGTACGATTTTTATGTATATTGTTAGAAGATCCCATGTATAATTGAAAGGTACGTGTTGTAATTTGAAAATTTGGGTCGCTTCAGAGAGTGGACTCAGCTGATGTGGGGATGAATGCTAGGTTTGT
>MU686736.1:13796-34155 GCA_026770625.1 Nicotiana glauca
GGGTCTCAGCTTTGTGTTGTAATGGTAATGTTGAGCCTGGGGTACAACTCTTTCGTTTGAGTCATTTGTCATGATTTGAGTATGTCCAGACCATTCCTTAATGGTGCGTGCATTATGCAAGTTGTGGCTTAGGCCTGTTTTGAGGTGTCGTGTCACCAGGGTGGTGTGTTGGATTCGAGGTGATCGTTGGAGTCGTTAATGAACACGAACAGATTTGTTTCCACCTGGTTAGAAGGATAATATCGAGGTTTGGCCCGGAAATCTGTTGTGGAATTAGTCAAAAGGAAGTGGCCTCATGTATGGGTAATCTGCGGAACGGTTACGGTTTATCGCGTGTTTCATTTGTCATTGGCAGTATATGAAAGTGTTGGAATAAGGTTTTAGCTAGTAAGAGGTTTTCTATCGGTTTTTGGTTGTTGTGGGTATCTACTGTGGATAGAAGTTATCGTTTCGAGTGTTTGGATTATGTGGTATATCATACGGTTCCACCTGAGGTTGCACGTATGGTTTATTACAGCTGGTTCAAGTTTATTCTGAATATTGACGTGAGGTCCTGATCTTGTGTATGATTTCGGAAAGTACAATGTGGTTCTACGGTTTATGGTCTAGATAGATTGCGAGATTTCAGCTAAGTTGTGTTATCGGACCTATGCGAGATAGGGTGATGTGGTATCACCCCGGGTATATGCTTGGTAAGATCATTCAGCTATTGGTTGGATTCTAGAACAACCCTGGATATGCTCGAGGATGAGCGTTGGTTTAAGTTGGGGAGGATGTGACAACTTGACCCGTCGTCCCATGAGTTATCGCTCCGTTTTCCCCGTTTTATGCTTCTTCGTGTTTCGTTATCAGTGTTTGGTGTGTTAGAATTGATTTGGATTGGTTTTGATAGAAAATGAGACACTTGGTCTCTTTAAGGAAGGCTTGTTTTGGAAAAGTCAACCGGACGTTGACTTATGAGTTAGAGTGCTCGGATGGGATTTCCGGTGATTTGGTTAGCTTCGGGAAGTAATTTGTGACTTAGGAGAATGATCAGAATTGATTTTGGAGGTCCGGTGTAGAATTAGGCTTGAATTGGCGAAGTTAGAATTTTGACGAATTCCGGTTGATAGGTGAGATTTTGATCCGAGGGTCGGAATGGAATTCCGAGAGTTGCAGTAGCTCCGTTAGGTGATTTTGGATATGTGTGCAAATTTTTAGATCATTCGGACATTGTTTGGTTGGGTTTTTGATCGAAAATGCATTTCGGAAGTTTTGAAGAAACTTAGGCTTGAATCCGATGTGAATTGATGGTTTTAGCGTTGTTTGATGTGTTTTGATGATTGGAACAAGTTTGAATGATGTTATGGGTTATGTTGGTGCTTTTGGTTGAGGTCCCGGGGGCCTCGGGGTGATTTCGGATGGTTATCGGGGTGAAATTTGAGTTGAGGAATTGCAGGTTGCAGTTGGTACCTGGTATTTTCGTTTCTGCGGAAATGGACCACAGAAGCGGTTCCGCAGAAGCGTGAGGAGGATTGCAAAAGCAGCTTATGGCCTGGTAGGGTAGTCTCACAGAAGCGGAATCTTTTTCTCTTAAGCGAGCCCGCAGAAACGGACAAGCGATAGCAGAAACGATTTTGTCCTGAAGGTGAAGCTCCACAAAAGCGGGAATTGTGTCGCAGAAGCGGCTTTGTGACTTTAAGTGAAATTCTACAGGAGCGGAAATATGACCGCAGAAGCGGCATCGCGGAAGTGGGTATGGGAACCGCAGAAGCGGAAACCCCTAGAGGCAGAAGGGTTTATATTATTAATTCATCCGCGAGCTTATGTCATTTTTCCTCCATTGTGGAGCGATTTTTGAGAGCCTTGAGGCGATTCTGAAGAGGGATTCAAGGGAGAATGATTAGAGGTATGTTCCTTGGTCTAATTATTCAAGTTTATGGCAGATTTAACATGGAAATTTGTTGAAATTCATTAAAAAAAGGGGTAAAGCTAAGGCTTGAGATTTTAATATTTCAAATTGGGATTTGATAGGTCATTTGAGCTCGGATTTGGGAGTTCTTGGTATGTATGGACTCGTGGCAAGACGAGGAATCCGGTAATGTGAGTTTTATAATTTTTCGAGAAGGGGGCCCGGGGCTCGGGTTTTGCTAGTTTCGAGATTTTTGCTATATTTTGATTGTTTTCGATTGGATGTTGTCCCCTTAGCCTATGGTAATGTATTTGCTCTATTTTTGGTTAGATTCGACGCGCGTGGAGGCAAATTTGAGGGGCAAAGGCATCGCGAGCGAGGAATTTCACCTGTTCGAGGTGAGTAATACTTGTAAATGATATCCTGAGAGTTTAAAACCCCGGATTTGCACATCGTAGTGCTGTATTGAGGTGACTTGCATGCCGGATATGAGCGTGGGGTAGAGCACCATTGGGGATTGTGACTTGGTCCGTCCCGGTTGTTTATTTTTACTGTGTAGTTGACTGAAACTACTTGTTATCATCATAGTTTGGACTGATTGCTATGTTTGGGCTTCGTGCCAACTATGTGAATCCTTTGGGGATTGAGATTTCTGTTTTAGCATATCTTGCATATTATTTGGCTTCAGTCCAAGGTTTTAAATACTGTTTTGCAACTTCAGCCATATTTCTAAGTTTTAAAAACTCAAATGATACTTTAAATACTATTTCGGGCTGAGAATTACTGTTTTATAAATGCCCAAGGGGTTTATAATATTTTCTGGACTGTGCATGGATCGGGCTGTGCGCCGCAGCAGTAACTTGAAATAGTGGTAACAATGACACTGTATGATGTGACTTGAAATGGTGGTAACAATGAAACTGTATGATGTGACTTGAAACAGTGGTAACAATGGCACTGTATGATATAAATTGGTCAGGTATCATTGGCTGACCGGTCAGGTAACATTGACTGACCAGTATATTGCGCTTGGGCTGTAAGAGCACTAGGAGCCCCTCCGGAATCTGTACACACCCCCAGTGAGTGTCGTCGACGATAAATCATATGCATGGTTGGCTCGGGCTGCACGCCGCAGCGGTCATGTGCATTGCATTGCGTTCACGCATTGGTTCCTGTTTGTACTACGTGGCATGACATTCAGCACTCTCATATCATTGGCATCCATGCTATATCTTGCATCGTGTACCAGCTACCCTAGTGTTATCTGTGAATAGAGTGTTGTGCCCGAGGGGCTGATTTATGTGCGGACCTTCCCTACTTGACATCGCATTCACATGCTTAACTGTTAAAAAGAAAAGCAAAGATATTTTCAAAAACGTTTTTAACTGAGCTAGATAATTTAAAGGGTTTTTCCTGGTTCTACTGTTTTTCTCACAAGGTTGTACTGTCCTATATAGCATGATGGAGTGTTCTTACGTGATTTCTTACCGCTCAGTTATTATTTACTCTTATTACCACTCAATTGGAAGTACTCACTTTAATCCCTGCACCTCGCGTGTTGTTGCAGGTAATGTTCACCCGGTAGCAGGTTATTAGCAGACCGAAGGCCTTACTATGGTAGTTGAGCAAGGTGACCGCCAGCGTTCGCGGCACCGCACTTCATCTTTGAATTCCGGTTTTTATCTTGTATATATATAAATTATTGGCTCTATAGTAGTGTTCCTATTCCTTAGATGCTCGTAACTTGTGACACCCCGGTCGGGTTGGACTGAGTGATAAATATTAGTTATTAATGCTAATAAGTTGTATTACTTGTTCATTTATAGTTATTAATTGTTAAATAAGGCATTGTTGTTTTGTTGGCTGGCCTTGACTTCACGAGAGGCGCCATCACGACCGGGTTTGGGAATTGGGTCGTGACAGACACTTAGTCCTTACCTTGGTCTTGCACTTATAGTACACCTCTTCTTAATTATACAAGGATTGCTTTATAACGTATGTCCTCAGTTTTCCATTCTCTTGACTTGCAGGATGGAAACAATATGCATTATAGTTGCTTTAATGGTAGATGGACTGAATACTATAAATATCTTGATCATCAAAGAAAGCTTTTTCTAGTACCTGAGTCAATTCAGTTTGAAGATTTCATTAAAAAGATCTTTGAGCTTATCGAATTGGATAGAGAAAAGTTTGAAGCAGTGATATGGTTTGATATCAACCTTGGAACAAGCAAAGGAATGCTTATATCCAAAGATTTAGATCTTCACAGATGTATAGAGTTGCTAAAAACGCATTCACTCTTCAAGGGCTATCGTTTCATAGTTGATATTTCGGAAAGAGTTTTTCCATCAACAAGCAATGAACATGTCAGCACAGTGTGACGACCCGACCCGTCGTCTCATGTGTTATTGCTCCGTTTCCCCATTTTATGCTTCTTCATGTTTCGTTATCGGTATGTGGTGTGTTAGAGTTGATTTGGATTGGTTTTGATAAGAAATGAGACACTTAGTCTCATTAAGGAAAGCTTAAGTTGGAAAAGTCAAACGAATGTTGACTATTGAGTTATAGGGCTCGGATGTGAATTTCGGTGATTCAGTTAGCTTCGGGGGTTGATTTTTGACTTAGGAGTGTGATCGAAATTGGATTTGGAGGCCCGATGTGGAATTAGGCTTGAATTGGCAAAGTTTGCATTTTGGCGAATTTCGGTTGATAGGTGAGATTTTGATCCGAGGGTCGGAATGGAATTCCGAGAGTTGCTATAGCTTCGTTAGGTGATTTTGGATATGTGTGCAAAATTTTAGGTCATCCGGACGTCGTTTGGTCGGGTTTTTGATCGAAGGTGAGTTTCGGAAGAATTTGATAAAACTTAGGCTTGAATCTGTGGTGAATTGATGATTTTTGTGTTGTGTGACATGTTTTGATGATTCGAACAAGTTTGTATGATGTTTTGGGGTAGGTTGGTACTTTTGGTAGAGGTCCCCGGAGCCTCGGGGTGATTTCGGATAGCTAACGGATAGTTTCAAGGGGTTGAGGAGTTGCAGATTTTGCAACAGCAGTTGCAGGCCAATTTTGGCCTTCGCGTTCGCGAGTCAGGGTCGTGTTCGCTTAGGCTTGTGGTTCATTGGTCTTCGCGTTCGCGTCTGGTACCCCGCGTTCGCGAAGAGGAAGTTTGGGGGTCCCTGGTCTTGTGCATCGCGTTTGCGACAGGGCCCCGCGCTCGCGTAGTTGGGGCCAGCTGAGGCATCGCGTTCGCGGGAGGGCTCCATGTTCGCGAAGAGAGAAAAATGGCCCAGTGATTTTTGACTATCGCGAATGCGAGAGGCCATCGCGTTCACGAAGAAGGGGTGTTCGGCTAGGCAGAATGTTTTAAGGACATTTTATCCGCGAACCAAGTTCATTTTCCAACATTTTTGAGCGAGCTTGAGAACTTTTGTCGAGATTTTTGAAGGGGTTTTGACTGGGAATCGATTGGAGGTAAGTACTGTGGCCTAGAAACATCATCTAACTATGATTTCAACCTTTAAAAATTCTTGGAAATTTGCGTGAAAATTGAAAGAACTAGGGATTGGTTTTTGAAAAGAAAAATTTAGATTTGAAAGAGCATTTGAACACCAATTTTGGTAAATTTGATATATATGGACTCGTGGCGAGACGAGGAATCCGGTGATGTAAATTTTGTAATTTTTTGGGAAGCGGTCCCGGGGCTCGGTTTTGCTAGTTTCGAGATTGCTGCTATTTTTCGACTATTTTTGATTGGGTTATATTCCCTTAGCCTATTGTGACGTATTTGTTGTGGTTTTGGCCAGATTCGACGCGCGAGGAGGTCGATACGAAAGGAAAGGGCATCGCAGAGTAGTATTTGGCCAGCTAGAGGTGAGTAATACTTGTAAATGATATCCTGAGGGTTTGAAATCCCGGATTTGCACATCATAGTGCTGTATTGAGGTGACTTACACGCCGGATATGAGCGTGGGGTAGAGCATCATTGGGGATTGTATTTTGGTCCGTCTCGGTTGTTGATTTTTACCGCGTATTGATTGAAACTACTTGTTATCATCATAATTTGGGCTAATTGCCATGTTTGGGCTTCGTGCCAACTATGTAAATCCTTCGGGGATTAATATTACTTCTTTAGCATGACTTGCATATCATTTGGTTTCAGTCCAAGGTTTTAACTACTATTTTGTAAACTCAGCCATATTTCTAAGTTTTGAAAACTCAAATGATATTTTAAATGTTATTTCGGGCTGAGAACTACTATTTTATAAATGCCCATGGGGCTTATGATGTTTTCTGGATTGATTATGGGTGGCTTGGGCTACACGCCGCAGGAGGAACTTGAAATAGTGGTAACAATGGCACTGTGTTACGTGACTTGAAACATTATGGGTGGTTTGGGCTGCGCGCCGCAGCAGGAACTTGAAACAAAGGTAACAATGGCACTATATGATTTAAATGGGTCAGGTAACAATGACTGACCATGATTTTATTGATGCCGCGAGATGTCTTGATATTGCGCTTGGGCTGTAGGAGCCCCTCCGGAGTTTGTACACACCCCCAGTGAGCGCCGTCGACGATAAACACATGGTTGGCTCGGACTGCACGCCACAGTGGGTACCTGAGTGTACCGGTCATGTGCATTGCATTGCATTCATGAATTGGTTCCTGTTTGTGCTACGTGGCATGACATTCAGCACTCTCATATCATTGGCATTCATGCTATTTCTTGCACTGTTACCAGATACCCTAGTGTTATTTGTAATAGAGTGTTGTGCCCGAGGGGCTGACTTATGTGCGGACTTGCACTTTTGCAATCAATTGCTTGACTGTTGGGAAAAGGATATTTTCAAAAGAGGTTTTTAACTGAGCCAGATATTTTCTCAAGGATTTTCATGGAATTACTATTTTCTCAAGGGTCTTACTGTCCTATATAGCATGATGGAGTGCTTTACGTGTTTTCTTACAGCTCAATTATTATTTACTCTTATTACTCATTGAGTTGGAGTACTCACTTTACTCCCTGCACCTCGTGTGCAGTTGCAGGTATTGTTCGCCTGGTAATGGGTTTTGAGCTGATTGAAGGTATCACTATTGTAGCGGAGTAAGGTGACCGCCAACGTCTGCGGCACCTGATTTTGCTTTCTTTGATTTTAATTTGATTCATGTAAATTACAGACTCTGTAGTTGTGTTCAGGCTTCTTTAGATGCTCGTGACTTGTGACACCCCGATCGGGTTGTGTTGGGTTGTTGATATTGATTATTATTGACACTAAGTTGTATTTATCTATTCTTTTATGTTTAATAATATTGAAAGGGGCATCGTTGTTCTGTTGGTTGACCTTGTCTTCACGAGAAGCGCCATCACGATCGGGTTTGGGAATTTGGGTCGTGACAAGTTGGTATCAGAGCCTAGGTTACTAGGTCTCACGAGTCATGAGCAGGTTTAGTAGAGTCTCGCGGATCGGTACGGAGACATCTGTATTTATCCTCGAGAGGCTGCAGAACCTTTAGGAAAACTTCACTTTCTTTGAATTCTTATCATGCGTACTTGATTCAGCTTGAGATATAACTCTTGAAATTCCTTCCACACGTCGGTATGCGCACGTGAGCGCTCAGTATTGTATGTGCCTTGATGGCTTGTGATTCCCCGATCAAGGGGCGAGATGTGATCCCGTGAGTTTGATGTTGGGCCAATCTGGAGAACTTGAGGCCGGATCTTGCCTATGTCTTGAGTACTGAGGTGCTGATCGTGTGAGCAAGTGTTTTGAACGTATATGTTCAGTATTGTCCTTATTAGCCGGAATGTCGGTTGGATATCCATGTGATGAGTATGTTAGTGCTGCGAGATGTATCTATGTGACTTGGTAGTGACGAAGAAGTCTGTTGGATAGTAGGTGAACTGTTAAGTGTTCGATTCCTATTGTTATTCGATGTGTGGCCCGAGTTATGGGCGCATGAAGAATATTTTCGTATCTCCTAGTTAGAAGTTAAGTACATTACGTGTGGCGGTATGAGTTCAGATCAGGAAGACTAAATGGATGTGTTATATGTATGGCCGTGGAAGGTGTAGTGAAATACTAAATTAAGGTAAAGCAGGTGGGTTATCTCCTGCGGAGTGTTCTTAAGGGGTACGATTCTTATGTATATTGTTAGAAGATCTCATGTGTAATTGAAAGGTACGTCTTGTAATTTGAAAATTTAGGTCGCTCTAAAGAGTGGACTCAACTGAAGTGGGGATGAATGCAAGGTTTGTAGAGGATTTCAATATCCGAGGATCTGTATTTTCATAAACTAGTAGATGATTTGAGTTTAATCTCATTATAATATGTGGAATCATTAGAGTAAAAGTATTATGGGTTATTAAATGTGTCCTGATAGATGGCTTCGAGCCAAGTTGGGGAGGTTGCTGTTGATTAGCTGATCGCACGGTTATGTGCTATGTTGTTTCCGTTTTGAGGTATGCTGGAGGATCAGTCCTGGTTGCAGAAAATGAGCCGAGGATGGCACGGGTGAAGCAAAATTTTGATAAAGGTTATATGGTGCTTCGTAGATGTGAGGAAATAATAGGATGTCTTGAGCTGTTTCTAATAAAGAATGACCAGTGTATAGAGAAGGAAGATGTTCGTTTGTATTGGAAAGAGATCATATCCTACGGTGTCAGAGTGCTAATAAGGCACGAGTGGTTCTGCTCGTTAAGTTAGATAATTTACAGTTGTGTAAGAGTGAATGACTCTCGAGAATGGTTTTACTGAGTCCAAGATTTGGCATGTAATAATCAGGTGTCTTAAGGTTGGGTATGTGGCTAGGGACTGTATTTTTGTTAGAAAAGATCAAGACTTGTGGTATTTTATGTTAATTATGGTATTCTATGTATCAGTATCTAGAAAGTAATGGTAATGAATTTCAGATTCGCAGGAAGTTCTTCGGGGTAAAGTACTCTGGAATGTAGTATTTCTGGGAACGATTGAGAGAGTATTCAGTGGCCATGGGTCTTAGACAGTGTGGTCTTATGTGCGAGTCTCGTGTGGTAAGCCTGGATTGAGGCATTGTGATGCTACAACGAGGGAGAAATATCAAGTGGATGATGAACAAAAAAGAGAAATTTGATAAACGGAATAGCTTGATAATAGACCGAATCGGCATGGTGAGGATATGATTAATTCTTTGTATGTGTTCGAGGTAAAGAGCTTTTACAGGCATTTTGCAGCAATGCTCTTGGGTTTTGATGGCTTGCTCAGCTTGGTTTAGACAGAAGGATTCAGTACTGGCAGTTTAGCTTGTACAAATGGAGTTGGCAGAGATGTTCTTGTTGGGTTTTACCGTGGTTTGAAGATGAGTATATTTTCTATGGGTATGCGAAGTATGGAGTGTGTAATGATTTTTCTTTTAAATTGGAACAATGAAAGTTCTTGACTAGTTGAGTGCGTCGATATTTGCGGCGTGGAAGGGAGATAAAATTTCTCATGTTACCCTTGGAGGGTATGGTATATGCGGTGTGTTGTAGAGGACCGAGACTGGCGTGTGCGATGTTTCAGTTCAGTTCTAAAAAGAAGCTCATAAAATTTTTAGGCAATGGGTAGCCTCAGGTAATCAAGGAAATAGTACTGCTAATTGGAAGTGATTTGACGAGAGTATATGTCTCGAAAGAAGGTTAATGTGATTAGAATGATGATACTTCAGTAGTATTGCGGCATTTTCTTGCTAGATCGACTGTTGATATCTGAGTGTGTTTGAGGGCACAGGAGAATTTTAGAATATCTTCGAAGAATGACTGGGCACTCGAGGTGTAATATGTATTTATACTGCAGAATTTGGGATCAGGCATAGTAATTTGTGTGCTATGTGGAGCTGGAGACTGGGAGTTCTCATGTTCATGCTATGTAGTGGTTGTGGATAGTGTGTATTGGTACCGTTAGCAGCTATTGGGATTGGAGGCCCGAGTGGATCCTTCTTTGTTGGTATGTTAGATTTTGTATATGATGTTGAGTTGTAGACCGGTTGTCGCAATGTGGGTTATTCTAGACTATTGTGCTATGGGCTATGTCGGAAAATTCCACCGGCTACGTGGCGAGGTGCATCAGATTATGTTATAGCAGAGTAATTGGTGTTCCAAAGATCAGCAAACAGCTGGGAAGGATTGCCTTCCTTAATTGGGTCTTTGTGACGGATGTCAGCATAGAGGTTTCTACCATTGATTCAGTTCCGATATTGAAGGACTTTTTCGGATGCGTTCCTTATGGCCGGGCATGTCGTCGGGCGAGATTGTGGATTTTGGCATTTATTTGGTGCCGGGCACCGTATCGTACAACTCCAGCAGGAGTTATAAAAAGTTGAAAGAGCAGCTTCAGGCTTCTTGGTATTGAGTTTGTTGGCAGGCCGATGTGGCTATGTATTCAGATTGAGATGGCTTGGTTGGCCCCAATATGTATTGTTGAGGGATAGGTTGAATCTATCATTATTGAGCCTGTTAGTGATCTAGGGAGATCTATGAGTTGCTTTTTCGGTGCTGTGAGGCGTCATGATTTTCAGATTGTGGGCACATATAGTGCGGTGCTATCGAGATTCATAGCGGAAGTTAAGGGGGAAGGACCTCAGTTGTGTTTAGTTTTGTAGCTTACAACGCTATAAGTAGATATCATTATGCACTCAGTATGCTTACGACCGATACTCGGTATTTTGTTATAATGAGCAAATTTGGGTCGATGTGCATCTCCCTATGTGAGATATTTGTGTGGATCAGGTGGCACAGTGCCAGGGTATGTTATCTGGATCGGGTTGCACGCCTCAACAGTGTGATGTTGAGAATAGTTTTCCATATGTTACTTTGTATGCCTTGCTTCCTGGTTTCTGAGGAAAGTCCGTATTGGGTGTTGCTCAGCGAATGGCGCATCTGTTGTGTCCTTTCAGGATTGAATGGTGTATATTACTTGCTTCACCATGGGTGTGATGGATTACTTGGTTTCAGACATCAATCTGTGGGGGCTGTCTATTTTGAGCATGGTGACTTGAGGTGCTTCATGTGTAACAGTGTTTCGTTGTGGCGAGGCCACGTGAAGTTATGACCTTTCGAAGAGGAATTCAGGTACCCTATTTCTATGATGTGAGACGGGGTCTCAGCTTAGTGTTGTAATGGTACTGATGAGCTTGAGGTACCACTCGTTCATTTGAGTCAATTGTCATGATTTGAGTACGTTCAGATTGCTTCTCATTGTTGCATATATTATGCAAGTTGTGGCTTAGGCCTGTATTGAGGTGTCATATCACCAGAGTGGTGTGTTGGGTTCGAGGTGATTGTTGGAGTCATTAATGAATACGAACGGATTTTTTTCCAGCTGGTTAGAAGGATAATATCGAGGTTTCGCCCGAAAATCCGTTGTTGAATTAGTCAAAAGGAAGTGGCCTCATGTATGGATAATCTGCGGAATGGTTATGATTTATCGTGTGTTGCATTGTCATTGGCAGTATATGAAAGTGTTGGAATAAGGCTTTAGCTAGTAAGAGGTTTTCTATCGGTTTGTGGTTGTTGTGGGCAACTGCTGTGAATAGAGACTATCGTTTCGAGTGTTGGATTGTGTGGTATGTTGAATGATTTCACCTGAGGTTGCAGGTATTGTTTATTACAGCTGGTTTAAGTTTATTCTGAATATTGACGTGAGGTTCTGATTTTGAGTATGATTTCAGAAAGTGCAATGTGGTTCCGCGGTTTATGGTCTCGATGGATTGTGAGATTTTAGCTATGTGGTGTTATCGGACCTTATGAGATAGGGTAACGTGGGATCACCCCGGGTATATGCTTGGAAGATCATTCAGCTATTTTGGCTCCTTGTACAACTTTGGGTACGCTCGAGGACGAGCGTTTATTTAAGTTGGGGAGAATGTGATGACTCGACCCATCGTCTCATGTGTTATTGCTCCGTTTCCCCCATTTTATGCTTCTTCATGTTTCGTTATCGGCATGTGGTGTGTTAGAGTTGATTTGGATTGGTTTTGATAAGAAATGAGACACTTAGTCTCTTTAAGGAAAGCTTAAGTTGGAAAAGTCAACCGAATGTTGACTATTGAGTTATAGGGCTCGGATGTGAATTCTGGTGATTCGGTTAGCTTCGGGGGTTGATTTGTGACTTAGGAGTGCGATCGGAATTGGATTTGGAGGTCTGGTGTAGAATTAGGCTTGAATTGGCGAAGTTTGCATTTTGGCAAATTCCGGTTGATAGGTGAGATTTTCATCCGAGGGCCGGAATGGAATTCCGAGAGTTGTTGTAGCTTTGTTAGGTGATTTTGGATATGTGAGCAAAATTTTAGGTCATCCGGACGTCGTTTGGTCGGGTTTTTGATCGAAGGTGAGTTTCAGAAGAATTTGATAAAACTTAGGCCTGAATCCGTGGTGAATTGATGATTTTTGTGTTGTATGACATGTTTTGATGATTGGAACAAGTTCGTATGATGTTTTGGGGTTGGTTGGTGCTTTTGGTTGAGGTCCCAGGGACCTCGAGGTAATTTCGGATAGCTAACGGAGAGTTTCGAGGGGTTGAGGAGTTGCAGATTTTGCAACAGCAGTTGCAGGCCAATTTTGGCCTTCGCATTCGGGAGTCAGGGTCGCGTTCGCGTAGGCTTGTGGTTCGTTGGTCTTCGCATTCGCGTCTGATACCCCCGCATTCGCGAAAAGGAAGTTTGGGGGTCCCTGGTCTTGTGCATCGCGTTCGCGATAGGGCCCCGCGTTCGCTTAGTTGGGGCCAGTTGAGGCATCGCGTTCGCGAGAGGGCTCCGCGTCCGCGAAGAGAGAAAAATGGCCCAGTGATTTTTGACCATCGTGAACGCGAGAGGCCATCGCGTTCGCGAAGAAGGGGTGTTCAGCTGGGCAGAATGTTTAAGGACATTTCATCCGCGACCCAAGTTCATTTTCCACCATTTTTTAGCGAGCTTGGGAGCTTTTATCGAGATTTTTGAAGGAGTTTTGAATGGGAATCGATTGGAGGTAAGTCCTGTGGCCTAGAAACATCATCTAATTATGATTTCAACCTTTAATTCTTGGAAATTTGGGTGAAAATTGGAAGAACTAGGGCTTGGTTTTTGAAATGAAAAATTGGTATTTGAAAGGGCATTTGAACTCCGATTTTGGTAAATTTGATGTGTATGGACTTGTGGCGAGACGAGGAATCCGGTGATGTAAATTTTCTAATTTTTTGGGAAGCGGGCCCGGGACTCGGGTTTTGCTAGTTTCGAGATTGTTGCTATTTTTCGACTATTTTCGATTGGGTTATATTCCCTTAGCCTATTGTGATGTATTCGTCGTGTTTTTGGCCAGATTCGACGCGCGAGGAGGTCGATACGAAAGGAAAGGGCATCGCGGAGTAGTATTTGGCCGGCTAGTGGTGAGTAGATCCTGAGGGTTTGAAACCTCGGATTTGCACATCATAGTGTTATATTGAGGTGACTTGCACGCCGGATATGAGCGTGGGGTAGAGCACCGTTGGTGATTGTGACTTGGTCCGTCCCGGTTATTGATTTTTACCGTGTATTGATTGAAACTACTTGTTATAATCATAATTTGGGATAATTGCCATGTTTGGGCTAATTACCATGTTTGGGCTTCGTGCCAACTATGTAAATCCTTCGGGGATTGATATTACTGCTTTAGCATGACTTGCATATCATTTGGTTTCAGTCCAATGTTTTAAATACTATTTTGCAAACTCAGCCATATTTCTAAGTTTTGAAAACTCAAATGATATTTTAAATGGTATTTCGGGCTGAGAACTACTGTTTTATAAATGCCCATGGGGCATATGATGTTTTCTGGACTGATTATGGGTGGCTCAGGCTGCGTGCCGCAGCAGGAACTTGAAACAGTGGTAACAATGGCACTGTGTGATGTGACTTGAAACATTATGGGTGGCTTGGGCTGCGCGCCGCAGCAGGAACTTGAAACAGTGGTAACAATGGCACTGTGTGATGTGACTTGAAACATTATGGGTGGCTTGGGCTGCGCGCCGCAGCAGGAACTTGAAACAATGGTAACAATGGCACTATATGATATAAATGGATCAGGTAGCAATGACTGTCCAGGATTTGATTGATGCCACGGGATGTCTTGATATTGCGCTTGGGCTGTAGGAGCTACTTCGGAGTCTGTACACACCTCTAGTGAGCATCGTCGACGATAAACACATGGTTGGCTCGGACTGCATGCTGCTGTAGGTACCTGAGTGTACTGGTCATGTGCATTGCATTGCATTCATGCATTAGTTCCTGTTTGTGCTACGTGGCATGACATTCAGCACTCTCATATCATTGGCATTCATGCTATTTCTTGTACTGTTACCAGATACCCTGGTGTTATTTGTAATGGAGTGTTGTGCCCGAAGGGCTGACTTATGTGCGGACTTGCACTATCTGATTTTGCAATCAATTGCTTGACTGTTGGGAAAAGGATATTTTCAAAAGAGATTTTTAACTGAGCCAGATATTTTCTAAAGGATTTTCATGGAATTACTGTTTTCTCAAGGGTCTTACTGTCCTATATAGCATGATGGAGTGCTCTACGTGTTTTCTTACCGCTCAATTATTATTTACTCTTATTACTCATTGAGTTGGAGTACTCACTTTACTCCCTACACCTCGTGTGCAGTTGCAGGTATTGTTTGCCCGGTAGCGAATTTTGAGTTGATTGAAGGTATCACTATTGTAGCGGAGTAAGGTGACCGCCAGCGTCCGCGACACCTGATTTTCCTTTCTTTGATTTTAATTTGATTCATGTAAACTACAGACTTTGTAGTTGTATTCAGGCTTCTTTAGATGTTCGTGACTTGTGACATCCCGGTCGGGTTGTGTTGGGTTGTAGATATTGATTATTATTGACATTAAGTTGCATTTATCTATTCCTTTATGTTTAATAATATTGAAAGGGGCGTCGTTGTTCTGTTGGCTGGCCTTGTCTTCACGAGAGGCGCCATCACGACCGAGTTTGGGAATTTGGGTTGGGACACACAGAAACTCAACATGACAATCAAGACAAATGCCAACGGATAATGGAAATAGATATGGTTGAAGCTCAACCATTAAATGAAGAGGTGCTTCAAACATTTGATTCTATTCAAGTAGAAGGACAAAGCATCATAGAGATTGACAACGAACAAGCTTTGGGTATTCAAGTCTTAGAGAGTGCACGGGTAATCGAAGAAGTTGTTGAAAAAACTTGTACTCAAATAACTAGACGAAGATCAAATTTGAAACAAAAAGAATCACCAACTACGATATTAAGAGAAAATGCTTTGTTGGATGAAATAAAAGTTGGATCAGTATTTGACAAGAAGAAGAGTATAATTAATTGTTTTTCCAATATAGCAATCAAAGGACATTTTGAATTCAAGGTTGTTAGATCAAGCTCAACAAGATATTCGTTGACATGCAATGATGATAGGTATTGTTGGTGTGTGCGTGCTTTTAGAATTAAAGATTCAACACTGTTCAAGATAGTAAAGATTGAGAAAAAGCATGATTGCTCTGTTAACACTATGAAAGCATATCAAAGGCATGCTACTTCAAAGTTGATTAGTGGTTACATTATCGACAATCTTTGGGACCCAAGATTGGAAGTTACACCAGCTTTTGTCATGGTAGAGATGCAAAAATTGCATGGACTAGACATTGGATATCACAAGGTGTGGCGTGCTATTCAACATGCTTCCGCTTTAATAAGAGAAAGTCCCAAAGAGAATTATGAATTATTGTCGTCATACTTGTATATGATGACAAGTAAAAACCCGGGAACTTATACTAACATAAAGATAGACGACAATAACAGGTAAACAATTTAGGACATGCTATCTTTAAGCTTGTTAACTTTTGAGTTGTAACCAGAAGTTGAAGACTGGTTGTCCTTAAGTTTTGAACTTGTAATTCAAAGTTAAGGACTGCCAGTCCTTAAGTTTTGAACTTTGAAATCAAAGTTAAGGACAGCATGTCCTTAACTTTATAACTTGGAAATGTAAGTTAAGGACTGACTGTCCTAAACTTCAGGTATTTTAACCTTGTTTTACATTGTATTTTCAGGTTTGTTTATATGTTTTATGCATATGGATCATCAATAGCTGGTTGGAATCATTGTAGACCAATGATTGCTGTTGATGCAACTTTTTTGAAGTCAAAATATCGTGGTGTTCAGTTTCAAAGGATGCAAATAACCAAATTTTCCCATTTTTGGAATAGCAGAATCTGAAAATAATATTTCATATGAGTGGTACTTTAGTCAGCTTCGCAATGCAATTGGGAGCCGTGAGAATTTAATTTTTTTATCAGACATGCATCAAGCTATTGCAAAGGTATATCCCGAAAGCCATCATGGGATTTGCATCTATCATTTAGAGCAGAACCTAAAGCGAAGGAAGGTGAAAAGTGAGGTCATAAAACTATTCCAAAGTGCTGCAAGAGTATACAGGCGCAAAGAATTTGACTTATACATGTCAGATATAGCAAATGTAGATAAGAAGACTTATGACTACTTGATGGAAGAACCACCGAAAATATGGGCACGTTCTTGTAGTCCACGACGAAGATATGACATGCTCACAACAAACATAGTTGAGTCGATGAATTCTGTCCTATTAGAAGCAAGGGAGCTGCCTATACTAAGAATGATGGATTTCATTCAAGTGAAGCTACAACATTGGTTTTATGAAAGAAGAAATAAAGAAGAAGGAACATTTTATGATGTTTCTTGTTGGGTAGAGGAGGAATTGAAAAAAAAGAATAGATTTAGCATTTACTTTGAATGTAAGTATTATGCTCTATGTTTATATTATGATTTTAACATTATTTAACATAATGTACTCACTTATAATTTTTCAACATTGAAGGTTTTCCCTGTTGATTCATGGCGTTCTAGAGTTGAAGAAGAAGGAATAACTTTCTTGGTGGACTTAAACAAAAGAACATGTGATTGTTTTCAGTTTCAATTTGATGAATTACCATGCATACATGCAATTGCAGCTATCGAGAAGAGAAACATCAAGAAGTCCAACTTTTGTGTACTTAAAGGAATTTTGGCTGAAAACATATGAAACACAAATACATCCTGTAGGACATACTGATTCTTGGATTGTACCAGAGAGTGTTAAGTCATAAATTGTTAAACCTCCAGATTTCAAAGTGCCACCAGGTAGAAGGCAAAAAAAAAGGCATATTCCTACTACCGAGTCATCAAAAATAACATTCAAATGTGGTCGTTGCAGAAGAATTGGTCATAATAGAACATCTTCCTGCTTTCCATCCATTTTCAAGAAAGCATAGAGAAGATTAGATATATCCACTTATGTTTATCGACTCTTTTTTATTTTTGCTATAAATTGGATTTATTTAGATTATTCTTATTTGAGCAGATGTCTGAATTTTGAAAATTTCTTTCTTCTTACCTTGTTTTGGTTTCTTTTGAGTTCAAAGATTAAAAGTTAAGGACAGAAGTCCATAAGTTCAACTTGCAATTTCAAAACTTAAGGACAGTCTGTCTGTATGTCCTTAACTTTGAGTTTTAAGTTCAAAACTTAAGGACAACAGTCCTTAAGTTTGACTTGTTGGTTAGAAAGTTATGGACAGGAAATCCTTAACTTATATTTCAAAGTTGAAAACTGAAGGACTCCTGTCCTTAACTTTCATTTCAAAGATTAAAAGTTAAGGACAGGAAGTCCTGAACTTATAGCTTGAAGTTTAAAACTTAAGGATTGTATGTCCTTAACTTTGAGTTTTAAGTTCAGAACTTAAGGACAACGATCCTTAAGTTTGACTTGTTGGTTAAAAGGTTATGGACAGGAAGTCCTTAACTTATATTTCAAATTTGAAAACTTAAGGACACATTCCCTTAACTTTCATTTCAAAGGTTAAAAGTTAAGGACATGAAGTCCTTAACTTATAGCTTCAAGTTTAAAACTTAAGGACTGTATGTCCTTAACTTTTATTTTTAAGTTCAAAACTTAAGGACAATGGTCCTTAAGTTTGACTTGCTGGTTAAAAAGTTAAGGAAGTCCTTAGCTTATATTTCAAAGCTGAAAACTTAAGGACTCATGTCCTTAACTTTGATTTCAAAGATTAAAAGTTAAGGACAGGAAGTCCTTAACTTATAGTTTCAAGTTTAAAACTTAAGGACTGTATGTCCTTAAGTTTGAGTTTTAAGTTCAAAACTTAAGGACAACGGCCCTTAAGTTTGACTTGCTGGTTAAAAAGTTAAAGAAGTCCTTAACTTATATTTCAAATATGAAAACTTAAGGACTCATGTCCTTAACTTTGATTTCAAAGATTAAAAGTTAAGGACAGGAAGTCCTTAACTTATAGTTTCAAGTTTAAAATTTAAGGATTGTCTTTCTTTAACTTTTCGTCCTTAGTTCAAAAGTTAAGGACAACAGTCCTTAAGTTTGACTTGATGGCTAAAAAGTTATGAACAGGCAGTCCTTAAGTTTGTATTATATGTTCCAAAGTTAAGGACAAACAGTCCTTAACTTTGAGTTCAAAATTTAAAGGTTAAGGACAGACAGTCCTTAACTTTGAGTTCAAAGTTCAAAGGTTAAGGACAGGAGTCCTTAAGTTTGAAATATAGGTTCAAAAGTTAAGGATATTTGATCCTTAATTTTGAATCCAAAGTTCATTTACACTTGGTCATAAACTAATACTAACAAACTCAATGGACAAATCAACACTTGAGAGAATCAAAGCAATTAATAACATGATGCCTTGATATAACTTCTGAAATTGTAATTTGGCATAGCTGTGACAAAAAATTATGCTATGCCAACAAATTATAAGTGCCTTGTTAGGAATTTACAGAATATTTCAGAAGTTTTCCAAACTTGCAAAATTCACATGTGTCCTTTACACCAATTTTATACAAAAGATCATCCACAACTTTCTTAAAAACTAAACTACAGCTCCTTTGGATAGCGGGTTTCATTTTCACTCTCATAATCATCCCCAACATTTTCTGGTGAAGTGTCATAACCAGAATTTCTTTTCCTTTCACCATGTGCCCAAAGATTTGCAGCAAGTTTTCTTCTGAAGTCTTTAATGTCTTCGGGTTTGAATTGCTCCATATCCTTTCCAATCATCAGCAACTCAACATATTTGATCAGAAATGCACCACAATCAGTCCTAAGAGAAATGTAAGATATGCAGTAAATTAAACAATAAATCTAAAATACATATAAATAATAAAAAAAAATAACAACACGTACGATCCAATTTGGCGTGGTGATCGTTTCCATTGAATATCAAATTTGTTGAAGACATTTCCAAAGACTTGTGATGTTTGTCAAACTGTGAGAACTTTAGCAAGTGGGGGATCATCTGTGCATACATTTCCATGTGATTAAGTCCTGCCTCATATGGCTCACTGTATACGGAATCGTATACATCAATCTTTTTCTGATTCAAGTCCAATACCCCCAAAAAAAAGTGTGTGACAGCATTATCTTCTTCAGAAGGAAGCCGACATGGAAAAAAGATTTTATCAACTTCTGTCCAAGCAATTCCACATCTACGGCTGTCCCCCCATACATATGGTGTCAGAAACAACTGATTATCACCAGCACACCAAAAGTCATCAGTAGCATCATCACTGAAATCTTTATACACAAGCACCATGTAGTTATCAAAAAGAATATCAGTAGTTGTGCAACGAAAAGGATGATCACGAGGGTGGTAGCATTCCTTCTTTCTTAGATAATATAGGGCAATCTCAATATGCTTCATAAAAAGGCAAAAAATAAAATAAATCCATCAGTCATAAAATAATTAAAAAATGATAAATTAAGAATAAAAAATAAATAAAAGCCTTGTGAATTATTTCACCTTATCATCAAGTACATAACTGCTATCCGAAAACTCAAGAAAAAACATTTTGCTACTGATTTTTTTATGATACAATTTGTAGGGATTTTTCCTCACACCATTATCATCAGCATATACATCATTTTGTCCCCTGAAAATTTTGAAAATATCAAAGTTAGAATTTAGTCTTGAACATAGCCTTTCATGCTGAAAAATTAAGGACAGATAGTCGTTAAGTTTGAATTAGAAGTTCAAAAACTAAGGACAATTGGTCCTAAAGTTTGAGTTTCAAGTTCAAAACTTAAGAACTGTCTGTCCTTAACTTTGGGTATCAAGTTCAAAAGTTAAGGACAGGATGTCCTTAACTTATAGTTTCAAGTTCAAAACTTAAGGACTGTCTGTCCTTAACTTTGAATTCCAAGTTCAAAAGTTAGGGACAGCATTCCTTAAGTTTCAATTAAAAGTTCAAAAGCTAAGGACACTTGCTCCAAAAGTTTGAGTTTCAAGATGAAAACTTAAGGATTGTCTGTCCTTAACTTTGAGTATCGAGTTCAAAAGTTAAGGACATGAAGTCATTAACTTATAGTTTCAAGTTCAAAACTTAAGGACTGTCTGTCCTTAACTTTGAATTCCAAGTTCAAAAGTTAGGGACATGCA